>CABFWB010000404.1:122004-133353 GCA_902151455.1 Timema bartmani | reverse complement strand
ATGCTCTTAGGTGGACAAATATGCGCCTCTTTTCTCATTGATTATATATCATTGTATATTATTTTATGCGTGTTCTTATGTGTAGTGGTGATGATACAATGTACATTATTCCGTTCAGAAATCTTACGAGTTTATAGAAAGAGAGAGAAAGTCTGTGCGGTGCGCCGTACCATTTATTTTTTATATCCTGTCATCCATCGTTTGCATTCGTGGTCCTCATGGTCCTTTTCTTCCATAAGCCTGGCCTTCTACGACCTCACTCAATAAATAACTTTCTCTCATCATAATGTGACCCATCCAGTCAACTTTTATTCGTAGAATCATCTACGTACAAGTTCGCTTTTAGTTTAATCTTCTTAGAACTTCTTCATTAGTCACCCTATTTGTACACGCTAGGTATCCTCCACATCAGTGATTCCCAACCTTTTTAATTTGGAGGAATCTCTCAAACATGTCCTTAAATATCGGCGAACCCCTACCTGGCTGACAAAGATTATGGTTCGACAGGGGTAAATTACAAATATACGTGTAAACATCTAATGTTGATAAACAATAATTAACTCATATTTTTAGTAAAATATTTAAAGATTATTTATTGTCTATTTCTATTTATTATTTACTGTCCTTCGGTACTTGAACTTTGCTTAGACATATTCCTTACAAATCTCCCTGTTAACATTATTACCAATGCTCTCCTCTCTTCATCTTTCTCTGATACATGAGTTCTCGTATCATATTTCCACACTTTCCAAAAAGTATGTCCAGACCAACAAAAAGCAAGCTTTGCGAATTCTCGTGGGACCCAGGACCCTGATTGGGAATCACTGATCTCTGATCTTCCTCCATCACCACATCTTAAATCTCCAAATATGTAGTCTGCTTTTTCCTCTGGATCCAAGTTTTAGCTCCATACAGAGCTTAACTCTACATATAAGAATGTTACACCTAACCTGTTTATTACTCATCTCCAGGTGCAGTTAGCTAGTCAGTAACATCCCCTTATGGTTACATTTTTTTGGGTTAGATATAGCTACCCAATTAGGTGGCTGCACTGTCTAAGGCACCACTCTCACAATATACTAGACTGCTGATGGTGGGGATATAGGAGTTCGATGCCAGTCGGGTGTAATCTACTGAGGATAGTATTTTCTAAACTGTTTTCCACTTGCCATCCACGCAAATGCGGGTATAATTCCTTTAAAATCAACCTTACTAATCCCTAACACATTAGAGTAATTAGTCCACAGGTGTATAACCCAAACTGTTAGTAATATGTGCTAAGAAAGCTGACATCATACATCCATCAATTCAAATGTTGGAGAGTACTCCCTTATCCCCACCTGTTCAAACGCCACTGGTTCTAGATGAGTGAGTACCCCACTGTTTCTTGTTTGTAGCCAGATCTCCTTACGCGCTGAGTACTAACATTGAAAATGATTGACAACTCGTGGTGTGGATGGGGCTCATGTTTCCATCCGTCTTGGATGCAGAAATTCAATAGACCTGAATGGTACCTGGTGGCATTTGGCTTATACGGGTGGACGCAATGTATGGCTGGCTTCTATTTTACTAGCACAATTTCTACGATTGAAAAAAGGTTCAAGCTTCCAAGCAAGATCACAGGTAAGATATGGAAATAATTTCTAGCTAGTTTTAGAGTTTTCATCATTTATATAAATCATTATTACTGGGGTAGGCAAATTAAAAGATGGTTGTCATAAAATTATTTGCGATGGGTGTCCCAGGAGCCGGACTTTAATGATTTGATAAAAGATTACCTAAGAATTCTAAATTATTACTTCAAGTTTACAAAAATAAATGAGCTAGAAATGTAAACAAAAATGTATAATGAAGGCACAAGACTAAATCAAACACACAATTTATAAATGGAAACTAAAACATATCTATGCAATGAAAAGCTTTTAACAAATAGACCTAAGCGCTCACATTCGTCTATATAAAATAATGATTTACAAATATCTGCTTCAGAATTAATAACTACTCCCCTCCAACGCAACCCTCTCCAGATTATTTGCAATGTCTCGCCAGAAATGTGTATTTTCCAACCATGCACGCAAAGAGAGCTATCTGACTACTCTCCAGATTATTTGCAGTGTCTCGCCAGAAACGTGTATTTTCCAACCATGCACGCAAAGAGAGCTATCTGACTACATTATATTCTCCTTCTGATCACTGTGCGTTGAACACATTAGGTTTGAGTATTTATGAATTTAAAAAAATATTTATGATATACTTATTCAACATACATGCCTAGTGTTAGTTCGAAAATGCTTAAAATGACTTAAAAGGGACGTAAATCAAGAAAAGATGACCTAAAAATCCAAAATGACCAAAATAAGATTTTAAAAAATCCTATAAAAAAACTTTCCCACAACCAGGGGATCATGGACAGAACTTATGTAGGCCTACACATGAGCATTGTATAATGTACAAAAGAAAAGTTTAACATTTCATTAATATTCGGGCCCTGATTATAAATAATAACTTACTAGTAATATGATCCATCCTTCGCTCGAGTAAGACTCATAAAAACTATATCAATCTAGGATGTTCAACATTCGGTTGCCGGATGATTCCTCACTGTACATTCCTTCTATTCTACCAATTAGCAATATTACCTTGATGATCTACGAGTACAATATGGCCCTATATACAGGATGGAGCAGAAAGTATCGACACATTTAATAACACTAGATATTTATTATTTTAACTATTAAATACTTCAAATTACACTTAAATAACAAAAGATTGCGAATTTTCTTCATAGTCTTGAATTTGTAATATTTTAAAAACAATGTCCTTAAGGTGGCCACCATTATATTCAATATATTGTTGTATGTGCTTCTCAAATCTTGACATGATTTTGTGTGATGTCTCGTGTTGAATTGCTTTAAAATACTGAATTGTTCTTGGGAAAGTCGCGTGAACATGACTCTTTAACATGCCCAACAATGAGTCGATTGCGGACCGCCTCCCTGGGTTGTGAAAAGAGTCGAGCCGCCGGCCAGAGGGTAGTCGGTCCTCCAGTAGATTGATACTCGGGCTGTGTGTTTTTGCCCCAGATTGCTAGAAGCACATGTCGTATAGATAGGTATCATCTCCCTTGCGTTTCAGTTCAGGGGTCAGAAAGGTCGAACATCAATGGAAATGCTTCACATAAAGTTTCCTGGGCACGATTTGGGGACATCCCATAGCCACCACATACATCAGACTTAAGAGCTCCGGACTTTTTCCTGGGTGGCATGTTAAAGAGCCATGTTAAAGAGCCATGTTTATCCAACTTGCCTAAGAATAATTCAGGAACTTCAATAATCGTGGTGGAAGCTGAAGCACTTCAATCTGAGACATTGCGCAAAATCATGACAAGATTTGATAAATGCATAAAACAATGTAGTGCATATTATGGTGGCCGTCTTCAAAACATTTTTTAAAATGAATAATTTAAGGATATGTAGATATTTTTCATCTTTTTTTTTTTGTTATTTTAAGTTTAGTTTGAATAATTTATTAATTAAAATAGTATCAACACTCTCTGCCTGATCCTGTATTAGCTATTCTGTAGTGGAAACAAGCAAGGTAATCCTTCTATTTTTCAGGGTAAATGAATATCAAGCCAACTATGGCCATTCCAAACCAATTAGGAAATTAATAAATTAAAATAAATTAAATCTTTGAAGAAAAATAAACATTACCAATATCACAGATTAAGTGCACAAAATAAATGCAATCTTTTCCTAAGCACTATACAAAATAATTGAAAAAACGTAATAGACATAGCTACATATACATATATAGGAAAATAACATCACAGTTTACCGAAGCTCATAGATGAAATAATAGATTCTGCTACAGAACCATATCAAATAAATGAGAATTATGGTTCGCCAAAGACGGTTGACCGAGCTATCTATCCAGAAGTTGATTATTTTAAATGTTCTATCACTCCTAGTTTGGCGCTGGTTGTTCCCTGGATTTTTATGTTTGTAATTGCAACGCTTATTTTAGTTTTTGATGTTCATTTATTTCTAGGGATTCTTTCGTCTGAATAACCAAAATTTAAAATTTCTACTACTCCAAGAAGCTATATTATCTATAAATTTAGTAAATTTTGAACACTTTTCATTTACTGGCCTCCTATTTTAAAATTTCAAATTTTATATCTTTTAGGATTTTGGGATGCATACCAAATTTACATTTTCTTTCCCACTGGAAAGTAAATTTTCTAATAATTTTGTAAAAAATTAAAGTTTCCCTTCCCTCCTCCCCTTTAGTTTATCACATTATCATTTTCAAATTCTAAGATTTTAGTGTATCTAATGTGGTTCTTTATGTGTCTGTCAAATTTAAACTTTCTACTACACCAAAAAGTGTTTAAATAATCTAGCCTTCGAGTATGCTATTAGGGTAGTGCAAGAAAATAGGGAAGGGTTGACAATAAACAGTACAATGCAGCTATTAGGGTATGCAGATGATTTAGCTTTGTTGTAAGGAAGCCGTTTAAAGAAATGCAGACATTTTATCAGAGGCTGGTAAGGAAAGAGGCTTAGAAGTGAACTCTGTAATTACAAAGTATATAATTACACAGAGAACACAGATTGGGGGCAATAACTTAGGGCTACTGCTATCAACATATCGTTTGATGGGATTAATAAGTTTAAATATTTAGGAACAATTTTGACAAGCAATAACGATATTATATTGGAAATTCGGAAAAGAATACATTCGGGAAATGTATGGTATTACTCTGTCAGTAAGTTGTTGACATCTCGCCGGCTTTCAAAGAAAGTAAAACTCAGAATATACAAAGAAATAATTTTACTGGTTGCTCTCTATGGGCGTGAAACGTGGTCTCTTACCTTACACGACAAAGAACAAAAATAGGGTTTACAAAACAAGGTTCTTAGGAAGATATTTTGTAGAAAATAGATAAAGTTACTGGGGAGGTGAAAAGGTTACATAATGATAAGTTACATACCCTGTGCTCATTATAAGACATTGTTGGGACAAACAAAATAATGGCTTATCTTTTTTTTAGATATACACTTAAAGCGTTTTATATAATATAATTTATTTATATAGTAAATTTGGGGAAGTAGGGAGTTAATTAGAAATACTGTATACTTCTTAACACCTTTGTTTTACATAGAAAAAGAGGACTTATTACTACAAACTGCATATTAAAAATTACCAATTATTACAAATTAAAAATATTATTACTATACTCTTAGTGCCACTTTCATAAGCATAACTATTACGACTCAAGTGTGGCGTTATATTAAATGCAGGGCGACACATATCTATACCAGAATGGAATGGGCCAATTTCATAATCATGCGAAATTAGCCCATTCCATTTGAGCTTAGGTAGATGTCGTGTACTTAATGTAGTACCACACTTGAGGCGTACTCAAATCATGTGGTTTGATTTATTGTAAGAGTGAAGTCATGATAAATATTGAACGCATTAATCGATTTCATTGAAACTTGGCACAGTTGTTCTTTGTATCAATATACATATCAAGTTCGTTGGTAGATAAAATCTAAAGAAGCTTTGGGGATAAATCACACCATATATGTATAAAACACGGCTTCTGGCGTTAATGATAACATATATCTACCTTTTTAAGGCATTTCCCGTACACCTTTTACACATACAGCTGAAAATTAGTATATTGATGCAAACTACTCTATTAAAATTAAGTTTATTAATTTTTTTTGGGTGGGAGGGGGGTGGGTAGATGTGGTAGACAGCTAAGTTTTCCCAGGGTCACACGTCTGCTAAGGGTTGCGCCCTGAATAGGAGAATTACGTTTTACTTAAATCCGTTTCTAAGAAAAGAAGACATTATTTATTTAACAAATAAGATGATAGTCTGTGTTATATATTTTATTGTTCTCCCGTGAAAGAGCATTAGGAAACTAATTTCACCTTTATGTTAATATGTAATGCATTAAACATACATGGTTGCTTAAATTTCAGGGATTATCATGAGTGGAAATGACGTAAGCATAGTGATGCTATCCTTGACGTTGACCTACTACGGTAGTAAAAGAAACCGCCCTATGTGGATGGGAGTGGGTGGGGTCATCACCGCAATTTCCTGTTTCCTGATTGCTTTACCTCACTTTATATACGGACCTGGGAAAGACGCTTTGGCTCTTACTAAAGAGTTCTGGGACCAGGAGTTCGACAATCTCAGTCTCAGCCAGATCAAAGAAGGTAGGTCACCGATCACTGTATCTCTTTTATTATTTTCAACTGTTTCGTAGGTACCATCATCATCATTACAACCTTCTGGGGTTTTAATCCAGCCAGATATACACTTCGTTCACCCTGAAAGGTAAGGCAAGGTTTACCACTGGTAACATGAGATGTAAATTCTTCCATTGAATATGGACTCTGGACTCAATTTGGTCACTTCCAAAATGTAGCACATAAGGTCCAACGTTTCCACAAACTAGACTTGATACAAATACTGTTGGGAACTCTAGACCGCGCACGTATTACATTTCTCAACCCACCTTGAGATGCGTGAGAAAAGGGGTTATGATAATGTTATTTCATATTGTACCAGGAACATTCAATATTGTTTTATAATTTTATTTTATTCTAATTTTTGTCTTAATAATACCATACATGATGTATAGTGTTCGGTTTGGATTTATTCCACTGAATTATGGGTACAATGAGTATGTTTAGTCGTTTGTGTACTTCCTTATATTTCTTTCAAGATGTAATTAAGGATGAATAGTGTTTTTTTGTGTATGTTTGTAAGTAAAGGATATAATTATTTGATTAAAGCTAAATACAGTAGCCCCGTGGCTTCTTTGGTGCTGACTGACAGCTCACAGCTGACGGCTTTGAAAAGTTACCAGACTAAATTATGTATCCCTACGCCGAACCATATGATCTGCAAAAAACATGTGTTTAGCAGCTGTCACTTCTGACAGTCAACATTTAGGTATATACCTAAATGTTGACTGTCAGAAGTCAGCTGTGAATGTTACATCCCTCTCTCCAACCTTTCCTTACGACCATCGATAACTTAAAGGTAGAGGGAGGTTAGTAAGCTACATAGATTATACAAAGGACATGAAATGCAAGATTTAAATAACAATACCATAAATGGTTTATTCAAAGCAAAAAACAATTAGAGTTCAATTAATTACATGGTCTCAATAATCGTACTGAGTTCAGTGGAAAATCATATTAGAAATAAACAGTCATTAGTGTAGTTCCTTAGCCAGAACTTCTCTACTGTTAGACATATCAAACAATCAGATGGGCTAGTCTTTATGAGACAAACAACCCACAGTGTTGAAAAGTATACAAGTAAACAAATAATAAATCAGTTAATAAATTTATAAGATTTATATAAGAGCCTTATGGGCCTTATTATATTGTTTCAAACTCGTCTGCACTGCATCACTTAAAGCAGACTTCAACAAATTAAATAATAAATATAAAGAATATTTATTAGACATTTTTAAAATACGCGAGAGTTTGGCTAACAGACTTTAGTCAAACTCCCGCGGGACTACATGACCTAAACTAACAGTTTAGAAACTTCCATCTATTCGTGAAATCAAAGTTAACAAATTACTATAAACAAAGTCTAGTGAAAACATTTAAACAACGATCAAATATAAAATTAATCACTAATTAATTTTATCAGTTAAACAATTTACGTCTCGAAGTTAAATTTTATAAGTGTTCATTATAACAAAAGAAATCAAAACATTTTATTTGCAACATTATTTCAGAATGAAATATTAATAAACTTCTCCAACACAAAAATTTATCAAAGTTATTATAATGTAAAGATCAAAATAAACAGCTGTCTCGAGCGCCCAAGTGGCGACAGACATTTTATATTTTACTATTTGGCAAAGAAAATTTAATGTAAAAATTTACAACGCCTAACACGGCTTATACAAAAGTTAAAGTTTTGAATAATAATGTTCAAAGTATACGTTGCCATAGTTAACGTTCGTAGTTTATCATGGATGATCCTGGCATAGTCCTGGTCCTAGGACTATGTTCCTCCGTCCAGTGTTGGTTGAATAGTCATTTTAATAATACGATTACAGGACTTTAAATAGGGGTTTTTCACAGCAGAGTAGCAAGGTGGGGGGAAAGAACAATTCTGTCGGTGGCCTTCCTTCTAGAAGGAATGGAACATGACGTAGCTTGTTGATATTATTGTCCCATTCTTCATTTAGAGCAGCGATTCTTCAATCGGACGTTATTTCTGTAGTTCTGGAACTATCCACCAGGGTGCAGGTGGGTAGTATTCTGTTGATCGTGGATAGTTTGGCTCGGAACGTCTTCAGTGTCTATTTGATTTAGTCGGGGTTGACTTCGGTGAAGGAGTCTCTGTTACTACCCGGTGTAGCTCGTCGTTGCTCTAACCACAAGATAGATTTGGTGAGTCCAGATTCCAATGTTTTCCATAGTTCTATAGAATTGATTTTATTGATTAGAATTGTCTATTATGTTGTCTCGATTTACAGGAACTACAATAGTGAAGTGTACTATTGTAGGGTTTAGAATATTATTGAATATTATTTGGAGCGGGCAGTATGAATCTGCGGCGATTTGAGTATTAAGTTTAGAATGGGGGCGAGTTATAATGTAACTCAATGTTACATGAACTGTCAGTCAACACTAAAGAAGCCATGGGGCTACTGTAGTCACCTAATCATCCCAGAGGTCTCAGGAGAAAGGATATTTGTAAAAAGCACTGATAGCCAGGGCAAGACAGCACTTAGGTTACCTGTTGCCGTGGCCACGTGGTCTAACGCGCCTCTTTTGTAGTATACTAGAGGCTGAGAGTTGAAGGTTCGAATCTCGGTCATGTGTATAGAGGGTGTTTTCAAAAATAGTTTTCCACTCTCCCTCCACGAAAATGAGGGTACACTTCCTAGAAATATAAATTTCCTTGTTCCTAAAATTATAAGCGTGATTAGTACATAAGCGCATAGCCCGAAAGGGCAGTAAGACGCGGTGCTAAAAAAACCCCACCTAAATTGGTTTGTTTTTCTATTAATAATTCTAACAATAATAATTCTTAATAATGTTAACACAAACTTCCACATTTTGGTTTTAGATCAAATCCAGCTCTAATCTTTATTTAAGATGTCAGCAAATTTCAAATTGATACGTCTTACTAACCCATCAGAATTTAAATATTTGTAAATAATCTCCAGGAATGAACCTTTGTTCTATGCTGTTGTAAAAAATTATATAACCTACTTATAAATTTCAATTTTATTTTGAATTATTTTGTATATGTAAAAAAAGAAATTGTTTCAAAAATTGCTATAACTTGCTAATGTAAGGAATTGTAATCTTTATATACTTAAATTGTAGTGTTGTTCATTATTCAGCTACTTAACTAACCTAACTAATCATAATAACAGTACCATAACATTTATGGTGCAAGGAGTGTGTTTTTACAAGGAGTGTGTTTTTAGTGTTTTTAGCTGTGCAGCTTCTTGCCATATTATTTTCAGAAGGAGAAATTATGTTAGGACAGAATTTTTGTGTATATTTAGTCCCTAAAGGTTTTTTTTGTTTACTTGTTCATCTCAGAAGTCCTAAAAGGAAGAGTGTCCTTGTCAAACTATGTTTTTTTAGCACCACATCTTACTAACCCTTCGTGTTATACGCCTATGCACTAATTACGCTGGTGGATTAGGGATGAATAAGATTAAATTTAAAGGAAGTGTACCCGCATTTGCGCGGAGAGAGAAAGCGGGAAATAATCTAGGAAAACCCGTCCTCGATACACCCGATTGGGATCGAACCACGATCTCCCCATGATTGTAAGTTTAGTCTAGTGCAGCTCTCGTTTACCATGTGAAAACAAAAATATGTGTACTTATTTTATTTGTATTATTATTTATTTTACCTGGTGCGATTTCAGGAGTGGTACACTAATATGTATATATATATATATATATTATTACATCCATTACGGTTTCCAGCCTATGGTCTGGGTCAATTTTTTATTAAAGCCATATATCTTTCCACTACCAGCTTGCTAGGCCTGTCGTAGCTTCATATGCCTTAAAATCTAAATTAACATTAGGTTAGGCACAACATCCAGTCCCCAAACGTTAATTTATCAATGGGAAAGGGTAAATCCACATTTCACCAATGAGACATTTTTCGGCCATGTCAGGAATCGAATATATATATATATATATAGCGAGAGAGAGAGAGAGAGCTAATCAAAAGAGAAAATAGTAATTTTTACAAATTAAGATTTAACTCACATTTAAAACTTTTCAAAACAATACTATTATGTATTCAATGTTTTTTTTTCTTAAATAACAAAGTATTTAAAGAAATATTGAAAATGGAACGTTACCGCTGAAACGTCTCGTTAAATTTATGCTAGCCAATTAGCACATCCTTGTTTATGAATTATTATTTTTTGTTCCTTTCTAGACACTTCCTTATGTCTGAAGGGTAGACATCGTGAGGTCTGTACAGAAGATGACCTGGTCGGGGAGTTCTCCTTTTTTCTGGTGGCCATTTTATTCTTTTCACAATTTGTGTTGGGAATTGGATGGACCTTATTCCAGACACTGGGACAAACCTACCTAGATGACAACACCGATAAGAAGAAAACACCATTTATGATTAGTAAGTTATTACCGAGCCAGTTAATGACACTGACACATTTTAAAGAGGAGATTTCCATACACTGAAAACTGAATTATATGGAAATACCACCTCTAGTTATTTAAACACTGATAAATAATTTTTGTGTAGCCGAAATTTAGACTCGTTCTCTGGACCGTGAATCTAAAAAGATTATCGGAAGTTTGAAATCTTAAAGAGGGCCCCTCACAAATAAAAAGGTAAATTAAATTAGATACACAAATATGCATGTACTTTAGCAAAATTTATGTGTACACAACCTTTTTCTACGAATTTATAAAATTTAAACATTTAACTAATTAAACATAAGAATTGAGAAAAAACATTGATGACATCTAGTGGTGCATTTGTTACATATTTAAATAGTTGACTGCTCTAATTAGATTATACAGGGTGTATCGATTTATATGGGAATTAACTAGGGTGTGGATAGTAGACCTCAAACCAACACAAAAAGTCCATATGAACACATATGAACATATGTCCTATGTTCAATGATTCTTGAGATAAGGCCTTCCAAGTTTCTACCGTAAATTATTAATAGCCCTATTTGATACACCCTATTCGTGTATCTGCAGCCCTGCCTGTGCACCAGCAGTGATACGTCCCTTATAATAGGTGCAACAAGAAACATAGGACTAGTGTTCATTTTTTTTTT
>CABFWB010000404.1:68389-121910 GCA_902151455.1 Timema bartmani | reverse complement strand
TAACGCGCCAGTCGTGTTGAGTCAGACCACCGAGAACGGGGAGATCGAGGTTCGAATCTCGGTCGGGTGAACTGGGGGTGGTTTTTCCTAAATGGTTTTCCACTCTCCCTCTATGCAAATGCGGGTTCACTTCCTCTAAATTCCACCTTCCCAATTCCTAATCCATTAGTGTAATTAGTACTTAAGCGTATAACCCGAATGGGTAGTAAGACGCGGTGCTAAAAAAAATTAAATTAAAAAAAAAGACTACAAACAACAAAAGGACAATCATTTTTAAGGTCAAAACCTATCGATTCGGAGCTGTTAGCTAATTATATTAGACACAATTAATTATTATGTCTAATATAACTGCCTGATATACTTCGAATTCTTAGAGTTTTACATTAAAATACAAATCTTATTTATAAAGTTGATAGTTTGTTGACTACATAGCCCCCTAAAAGCTTGTTTCATGTTTAAAAAAAAAACTAAGTCAATACAATACAGTAATATAACAATTTAAAAAAAATTCAATTCAATTTACGGAAACTACCTTCTGTTTGGTTGAGATTATATCTTCACATGTTATGGTAGTACTCAGATTATAAAATATGGCTATATCCTCACAAAGAAAACTTTTCGGTAGACGGAATTTTTTTTTGTTATTGCGAACGTCAGGAATATATTACGTCGAGTGGTAATGCACATTGTATTTGTCAGGAATATATTACGTCGAGTGGTAATGCACATTGTATTTGTCAGGAATATATTACGTCGAGTGGTAATGCACATTGTATTTGCATTATGTTGAATCTCTTTCTATCAATAAACACAAAAATTTATATTTGCAAATTTAAACCTGGGGGATCTTCCCAAGATTTGACCATTTTGTTCCAGGTATAGCGTCATCTTTAAGGCAACTGGGGCCAGCTTTGGGTTCATACCTGACCTCAGCGTGTTTGAAATTGTATATTGACCTCTCTGTGACACCTGTCATTGACATGAAAGACCCCAGATGGATAGGGGCGTGGTGGCTTGGTGAGATTATTATTGTTTGATTGTCGTAATTATAGGCTTAATTATGTTATCAGTGTATGGCATCTTAGTTGTGTTCAAGCGGATTTGGGGCTATTTTTACTTTTTATTATTTTTTTGGAAAACCATTTATACTTTCTAAGTCAACAAACTTTTGTTCTAAAGTAAGCGCTTTTGGAGGTAAGATATTTAAGATTTTTATTGTTACAAAACAACTTTAAACTTTTATCATATTTCGTTGGGATTTCCCTAGTAAATAATTAAAACTTACTAAAATATGGCATATTAAATAAAAACACAATGAAAATAATCGGCAGTATCCTTAATAATGTTTGTTTTGGAAAAAGGTATGTTAATTTTTAAACTACAAATGGTATCATAATAAAAAACTATTTAAAATAATTAAAATTCTCTTTAACATTCGGTATCCTCTGCTTACTCTGAAACCTACCTTAAATGTTTTCACTTTGAAGTGCGGTAACTAATTAGATAACGGAATGGTGTATGCAGTACAAATTGAATGTTTAAGTCTTCCAAAAGATATTTGAGGCCAACAGAGTAAAAAAGGATCAATCTCAAACTTTCAAAACTAATTCTTCAAATTTGCAATAATATACTAAATAAATTAGCAAAATTAAAGGAATTTAAAATAATTATTTAAAATGAACAAAATGAAAAATTCCAATAATTTCATTAATAATTTATAATTTGTATTTTGTTTTATAGGTTGGATGATTCTAGGATTTATTATATTAATAATTTCAATCGTAATGTCTATGTTTCCGAAAGAAATTATGACCAAAAAAGGAAAAAAAAGAGTTAAAGTGACACATTTGGTTGAAATTAAACCTAAGCAATATAAGAGTCCGTCAGAAGAAAAGCCACTTAACCGCTGTGAGAATACCTTAAAAATACTAGCGCCAGCTGAAGTTTCAGGTATATTTACTTCTAATAATGTTTATCAGTGGTGTGTGAAGAAATTTCCCATTGTGTAAAAGAGGATAGCCCATCGGGGACGAAAATTCTTATTTTAATATGTACTAGTTTACTCAGTGTATTTGTCGTATACTTACTTACTCTATGGCATTAAGAACTCAAAGGTGCTTTGCCGCACTTACTCAATACTCAGTACGCCACCTATCCCTAACTTGAACGAGTTCTATCCAGTCCACCTCATTACACCCTATCTCTTTCAGGTCCATTCCAATGTTATCTGTATCGTTTAACACTAAACCGTAAGGCCCAATACCTTTTCAAGGTCTGGAGGAAATGTACTTGATTATTAGACTTATCCTCATTATAATCAATACTATATTTATTCTATGAAAATTCCTCTTTGCTTGCGCTATTTTATTTTTTTAATATTTCTTGCTTCTGTCTTCTGTCATTTTACTTCTTAGATGGTAAGATTTTGTTACTTGCTGTAGACTTACTTCCTTCTAGTTCTATTGTAATCTGCCTCATCCTTCTAGTTCTATTGTAATCTGCCTCATCCTTCTAGTTCTATTGTAATCTGCCTCATATCTAATCTACTGAACTTCAAGTTTGTTTTTTTTAATCTTCGTATTAAATCAAGTTTTCAGTATTTAATCTATTTTTCTCAATAGTCTTTGAGAGATTCTTCACTTTATGCACAGGCAGAAATATCATCAGCTAATTTGAAATTTTCAATTAATTATCTTCTTTTAACTCCGATAGTATTTGCCTATTGATAATCATAGGAGATAAATTTCATCTTTCTCAAAAGTCTTTTCTTATTTTAGTTTCTACTGTAGTTCATGGTAATTAATAATGATTGTAATTACTGCAGTATAATTTATATATATATATAAGCATAATTTAATATATATATATATAGTAAATTATGCTTAGGTCACTGTACTTAATGCTTGGTTTCTTCAAATTTTCAAATATTTATATTATTAATAAAACTTAAATTATATATGTCGGGGTTGTTTCTATTGTCGTCGAGTTATATTAGTTACTCCAGATGATGAACTCAATAATTATCGGAGCATCCACGTCATCTTGAATGTAAATAAGCATTATATTTTATATAATACTGCGATACTTGCTGAGGCCCCATGCGAGCGCTTTTAGCGCCTATGCAGTAACGTGATCAGCTAAGTTTAAACTCCTTAGAAAATAACTTGAGAGTTATAATGACTGCCATGTTAAAGTAAATAATAATGTCCAATTATCAATATTATATATTAAAAGTGTGTTCAATATTTAGATGGATTCGCAAAAAGTACTAAGGTAATTGCGATTAAATGATAACTTGAGTGTGAAAATCGGATACATGTTTCATTCAGTCGTCTGAAATCTACTTGAACATTGGCCGATCACGGTCAGGATAAAAACAATGGGGAAATATTAATATTACTTAATGATTGGAAGATATAGAATAAGTGTCCTGCTTGTAGAAAATATTGTTCATAATTTGAAATATATCATTACTTTGCAGTGATTGGTAAATTAATAATTAGTGTCAAACATAGGGAAGCTAGTAGGCTGGTATTGGGTGCTGGGGAAAAAAAATTACAACACACAGTCCCATTGTAAGTTATAAAATGAGTTTTTTTTATTAAACCTGTACTAATTATTAAAATTATATATTTATATAAGTGTTGAAATATTTTCTTGTTATTTGTAACAAAGATACATTACCTGTATTGACAGAGTAATTTATAGGCCACATAATTAAATTAATTCGTATTAAATTTACTCATAAGAACTAAGTATTTAAATCTGAGAATTCCAGATCTGGCCAGAAATGATATTGACCAGATCTGTCCAGATCTGAGTTTGGCTTGATATTTACAGTTCTTAGATTGGACAGATCTATCCAGATCTGAGTTTGGCCAGATATTTATATTTCTTAGATTGGCCATATCTGTCCGGATCTGAGTTTGGCTTGATATTTACAGTTCTTAGATTGACCAGATATGTCCAGAACTGAGTTTGGCTTGATATTTACAGTTCTTAGATTGACCAGATCTGTCCAGATCTGAGTTTGGTTTGATATTTACAGTTCTTAGATTGGACAGACCGGTCAAGATCTGAGTTTGGCCAGATATTTATATTTCTTAGATTGGCCATATCTGTCCGGATATGAGTTTGGCCAGATATTTACAATTCTTAATTCTTAGATTGGCCAGATCTGTCCAGATCTGAGTTTGGTCAGAAATGTACGGTTCTGAGATTGGCCAGATCTGGGATTCTCAGGACTGGCTGAATCTTGGATTCTCAGATCGGACCAGATCAGGGGAATCTCAGTTATGGCCAGATCAGGTGTTTTTTTCACTTGGGTATCTACATGAACTCATTTATTCATTTAAATAATCAAATAAATAATAATGACACCTCATGTAGTATATATTAATAACCGAACACTATTGAGCTACAGCTATTTTATATATAATTGTGCTTATATTTTCAAGGTTTCTTATCCACATTGAAACGTATTACCAAAAATAAAATATTACTTTACAACTACCTGTCAACTATTTGCACGATGCTGTATGGCTCTGGAATGGGTTCGTTCAACTTTAAATACATGGAAGCGCAATTTAATATACCAGTGCCTGTAATAGCCACAACACTCGGTAAAGTATTATCTTTTTTGTATGATTACCACGCGTATTGGTGTTATTGAATGCTTGATGGTGTCATGGAGTTATGTTTATAAATATTTACTAGCTATGTATTTTACTACAGTAACACACATTATAAATTATATTAATAGAAGTTATGTAACACATTTTGTTAATTATATTTCTTATAGCGTAGTACAATGCAAGTATTAGGGTTTAAAATTCATTTGAGTAATTTTATAAATTCTAATGAATATTTCTTTTAATTTATGTTTCAATGCGTCAGATATTTCAATAAGTTGTTTTGATCTTTTAAAATACTAGGCGTGATTATTTTGAAAGTGTTATTCGATAATTAAAATATCATCGAGTACCTACGTTAATCAATTTCACTTAGCAGCTTAAGCTGCGTCTAGACTATCGAACTGAGCCTCAAGCTGAACTCCGGGCCAAGCTTTGTCGTCTCTCCGGGCAGACAATATTTTCCTCGAGCTGAACCTAGAACCCTACTGCAAGCCATATTTTACTTTATAAAGTTATTTATTTCTGTGGTTGATGCAAGCAATGGACAGTGAAAAATTAAAATTACCTCCTGTGGCATATTTTTATTTACACTTTGCAACAAAGAAAAAAAAATACAGGGCAGACTATGATGAAAAACTCAAATGTACAGATGGCGAGCTGAATAGAGCGGAAATAGTTTGATTCGAAACCTTAAATTTCAAGAACTTAATGGCCAAAACAAAAGCTTTACACAAATGTATCAAGTGATCTTGAGCATCTAATTAATTTGATTGAGATTAAAGTGAAGAAATGTAAAGCCCCCGCTACCCTGTTGACCACATTTTAAATAAGAAATAAACATAAATTTAGAATTGCACGTGCGTGGTACAAGATCAGGCTCGCAGAGCCGTCCAATGAGTTTTGGGCCAAGCCTTTGATGTTTCGTAGAAATACCGACATACAATGGGTCGCTGCAAGCATTCCGCCAAACACACCACGAACATTCTACAAACCATGTTCACGTTCGCAACGTGGCTCAAATCGATAGCCTGGCTGCTGCTGAATGCCTCAATTGGCTTTACGTAATGCCACACAGAAGCAGCAGACCAATGTTCTCAAAAGCTCCTGTATCTAGTTTCATTTGTTAAAAGGCATCCCATTTAGAGATTTAGCAAGAGTAAGTCCAAAGTACATTACCATTGTCTTTATTAAAGTATAGCTTTAAATTCTCGGTTTAATTGCAACCATATATTTTGTTTTAATTGGTGCTTGCTTGTAAGAATTGTTTTAGATTCAGATTGGCTATTCGGCTACGTTATTTTTGATTACAATACAGTTGCCAAAGAGTTTTAACATACCGTGTTAGCTAAAAGTAACTACCTACTTCAATTATATATATATATATATATANATATATAATATTGTTAGCCTCTATTGAGTGTTAAACCCCAGACCTAAAGAGCAAAAGTAAGACATGATACCAACTAAACTCAAATATAAACATTTTCATACTACCTCCAAGTGTATTTCCATTGAATTTCACCCTTTTCAATTGTCACCTTAAATAATAAGGTGTAAAATAGCAACTCCTATCTCCCAATAACTTAAATTATCATATACAAGGTCCATCATTCAAGATATCAAATTTTTCTTATTTATACAAATTATTAAGCTGTTATTACGTTGAATTTGTATTATTTTGAATTTAAGAATAATATTAATGAAACACATCATCAGTATACTTGAAAGCCTCAGTAGAACGTAAACAACATGGTAGACATCTACATTTTAATATATTAATGGCCATGTTTATACATGGACAATTTTATTGACAATCTGAATCGAATTTCCTTTAATGTACGTAAATATTTCTACATCAAAATGTGATAATAAACTTCCCAATTTCAAAAAATAACAGTTTTATATACCAGAAGCACGTTTGCGCCATAATAGCTACGATGAAAATATACATAACTGTCTCCTCAGTTTCAAGCAGACGACAAAATTGACTGTCACATGTATATTAGTTACAGGGCCTCCCTTAGGAGTGTGCAAACAGTGCGTCCTCACAGATCCCCGTGATTTGGGGCCTCCTCGCTTGCTTAGGGGACAAAGGAGAAAACAAATTGGGGTGGGAAATGTTTTCTTGCGCACTCATAAAGAACTCTTCATCTATAGGAGATTTAGAAAATATTGTCAGAGTGTAAAAACAAACAAAAACATAATCATGTGGTTTGATTTATTGAACGAGAGTTCTCCGTTTTAACTACACCGATTTTCATTTGTTTTTTTGTATTGGATATGTCTCACAATAAATTTTGAGCGCATTAATATATTCAATTCAAACTTGGCACAGATGTTCTTTATATCATCTTTATAAGGGTCAACTTTTTTTTTTCTTAGCACCATGTCTTACTATCCGTTATATGCTTATGTACTAATTACGCTAAGCGGTTTTAGGGATTAGGAAAGTTATATTTAGAAGAAGTGTACCCGCATTTGTGTGTAGGGAGAGTGGAAAATTACTTTTTAAAAACCACCCTCAGTACACCCGACCAAGATTCTAACCTTGATCTCCCCGTCATTGGCAGTATGCATTATAATTTTATCTAATTTTTCATAGTATACACTATGTTTATATATGAAAATTATATTTAAATTGTACATTTTAGTGCTTGTCAATTTCACATAATACATTAACCACTTTATTAACTGCTTAATTTATAAATTAATTTTATAATTTTCTAGATCAACTTATCAAAGTCTTAACTTTCATTATAACCACTCCTTACCTTCAACTATTCTTTTAGAATGTTTTCTAAAATGTTATAATTTACTACGAGAGTAGCGGCTTAAACCATGCGGCCACCAAAAGCGGGTCGGATCAAGTTCGTTGGAAATAAAATCGAACGAATGGTTGGGGAGAAATCAACCCTTATATACTCCATTCACGGTAGGAATTACTGTCTGAAAGGTCTTTTTTCCTACCAATATCCTACTATATCATAGCTTTCTGGTAGGGAAAAAGGCCTTTCAGAAAACAATTCCAACGCTGAACAGACTTTACGTATAAATACACGGCTTCTAGCATGAACGAAGTTCTCCAAGGGCCCCACGTATATTAGGGGTGGCCCTGTAAGCGGTGTGTGTGTGTGTGTGTGTGTGTGTGCGTTTGTTCCTCCGATTTTATATTATAATATAGAGCTCACTGTCTTTCATTCATACCAGTGTATCATCAAAATGAATACTTTCCTGTTTATTTGATATTGTTAAATGGTATAGTGTTTGGATAATCTCTAGAAAACTTCATAGTTATTAATTATTTCTAAACTATTTTTAATTATTTTAATAAATTTCAATAAAGTGGTATCCATTACAGTTAAATTTCACTCATTAATTCCAATGATAGAATTACTATTATTAATTTAGTGTTATTAATAACTATGCTATTTTTTTTATTTCAGCATTGCCATATTTGATAAGCACAGTTAGCGGTCTTATAATATCTGGATTTGTTTTGTCAAAATTCAAACCTAGGGCTAAATATGTCTTGGGCTACAATGTTTTTGAAAGTTTATTTGCAATAGCATTTATATTATTTCTACAGTCAATAAAATGTCCGAATGGAAACTTTCAAGATATTGATTGGACAAGTAAAAAGTAAGTTGCAAATCACATTAGTTTTATTAACTTAATATATATTTATAATTTTTTTATAGCAGCTAGGCTTACTACACGTTCGGGCTACACACTTATGTATTAGTTACGCTAGGCTTTAGGGATGAGGAAGGTGATGTTTGTAGTAAATGTTAATGTACCCACATTTGCGTGAAGAGAGAGTGAAAAACCATTTTGTAAAAACCATCCTCAGCCCACCCAACTGAGATTTGAACCTTGATCACCGTCTTCCGTGGTTTAGTCTACTGCGACAGTAGCGCCTTAGACCATGTGACCACCGAAGCGGGACTTAATAATTTTAAAATAGCGTGAGTAAGACTATCGTAAGTAATAATTACTGTGAAACGCTTATAAAATTACAATCCATAAATTAGTCACAATATACTGTACATCACTTTTAATTGGGAGATTAAAAAAAATATCAAACATAAATTTATAATAATATATATATATTAGGAATGGGTGCTCGAATCATCAAATCTCTCGAATACTTAAATATATTCTAGATTCGAGGATACGAGAAAATTTTGGATTCGATTATGTAATTCTAAAAAGATTTTTTTCGGTGTTTCATGTTAAACTTGTTTTAGATCTCTAAAAACACTTATTGGTTGTTCATGATCAATTATAATTATGGTTCATGACCAATTATAATTAGAAGATGAATTCAACAATCAGGCCCCATGACCCGTAATTTTACACTTAACTGAATGTACGAATGTTATAACGAATTGATTTAAAAAAATAACGTTAACTTTTATTTACCGTTTATATTTTCTATTATTCTATTATCTTTTTATGTCCTCTTATTTACATAATTTATTCCAAGATTCAAATTTAGATTCGAGGTTCGAAGGTAAATTGGAGATTTGGGTTCGTAAAATAGTGGATTGGGTCCAACTCTAATATATTAGAGTACATGTATATACTTTAATATATTAGATTATATATATTGAGTATATATACATATAATCTAATATATTAGAGTAGGCCTATATATGCATACAGGGTGTATTGATGTTTGTGAGAAATAAATTGGATGTGGTTGGTAGACCTCAAAACAACAAAAAAAAAGTCCTTATTAACGTACAGCTCATGTTCGATGGTTCCCGAGATTAGGCCTTCAAATATTCAGCTGTAATTATTATTATTATTATTATTATTATTATTATTATTATTATTATTATTATTAGCACCGCGTCTTACTACCTGTTCGGGTTATACGCACTTACGCTAATGTGTAATGGGTAGGGTGATTGTGAAATGAAATGGAGGACCTACAGTTTAACGGTGGAATCCGAACCACGGTGGAGGCCTGGCATTCCACACATTCACAAGTTGTGATGAATACACGTCTTGTCAGAGGTGAAGGAAGGGTTTGGCAATCAGATAAATCTGTGCTGGGACCGAGGATTGAACCCCGGACCCCTAGCACAGAGGTCTAACGCTTTACCCCTAGACCACCAGTTCACCCTGTAATTGTTAATAGCCCTACTTGATACAGCCCTGTTACACCTCTTGTAAGTGACGTATCATTGCTGGTACACAGATAGGGCTGCAGATACACGAACAGGGGTGTATGGACTTTTTGTGCTATTTAGAGGTCTACTATCCACAGTACACACCCCAGTTACTTCCCAAATAAATCGATGCATCCTATATATAAAAGAATATATATATATATATATATATATAGGGTGACTTTGAAATAGCTTTCCACCATGAAATTATTGTAAGAGGTGCTATGATGACTATGTTGGTATGAGGCACCCATGGTCAGCGATGTTCCTATAAGGCGCTATGAAACTTCAAATATTCCATGCGTTGCCTGAAGTCTAAGCGACTTTTCTGGCTTAGGGATCAACAGACATAAATCTGTTTAGGCTCGGGCTACGCTGACGGTGAAGAAGTTCCGCTGCAGGGGCGTTAAGGCCCGGTGCACACATCTATTTTTTTAACGTGCAGTGTTGCTGCGGTGCCGTATCGGGGCTAGACAAATCAATACACACACTGCGGGGAAATGACGCACAGTATTCATTCTGCCGCCATCAGAGATGGATGTATATCAGTGTAATTTTGTCTTATCTTGTATTCAATCCAACTAATAAAAAATTAGAAAATAGTTAGGTTATATTTTTTTTCTCTCGAAATAAGGTACTGAGAGACCGGAGCTGCGTGTGCGGTACCGTTGCGGCGCTATATGTGGAACTGCGGATCAATATGCACGCAAGATGGACGTGCGGTACCGCAACGTCAACCGAGGTATATGTACACTGCTCCATATATATTATAGTATTCCAAACCATAATTCCGGCACCGCAGTGGAAGCTCACGTTAAAAAAAAAAGGATGTGTGCACCGGATCTAAAATGACCTCTCCCGTGAACAAGGTGCATGCATAGAGAAATGGTGCATGTCTGCCAGCTCCCTGAGTGTGCAATCTTCTATCTTTGTTCCGCTAAGAGCCCGTTGCCTGTGTGATAGAGCAAATTCGCAGTAATCATGTGACCTTTGTTTGGATGAGGTAAGACGTTTCAATAGTGCCAATACCACCATCTAGCGGTAGCACCACTGTCATGCCAGAAAAGTTGCCTAGACTTCAGGCAACACTTCAAATGTTTGAAGTTCCATAGCACCTTATGGGTACTTCGCTAACCTTGGGTTTCTTATACCAATATATTTTTCACAGCACCATCTTCCCTCAAATTCATTTTGGCATGCCCATTCAAAGGTAGCCTGTATATAACAACATTCATTTAATTATCTAAATAGATTTTTAACATCAAGGGAAATGTATATACATGATTGAAAAATTGTTTAAAATTGCTGTACTATACCCAATAACAACAAGTAATTATACGTGTATGAAGCGTGAATATTTTAGCTAGTATAATTATAATGTATACTTATTTTTAAATATATTTAAATAAAGAAAAAGATTAAGAAGAGTGAATGAGAAGAGAACCATTTTGGATGTGATTCTTCGGTGCAAAGCAAATTGGATCGGACGCATCCTTAAGAGGAACTGTCTTCTGCACGACGTCGTAGGAGACAAATTGAGGGAAAGAGGAGCTTGGGAAGGAGGAGGATTCAAATATTGGATGACTTGAAGGAAAGAAGAAAATTCTGGGAGCTAAAGGAGGAAGCAGAGAGGAGACAGGGCGCATTGGCGGTCTAAGTTCAGTTATAAAAAGAATGGACCTGTCGTAAGACAGAACACCTAATAATAGTATTTAAATGAAATTATAATGTTTAATAAACATTTTGATTTCCTAATATAGGGATAGTGGCAACTCTGAGGCTTCAAAACCACCAAAACACACCTCAATTATCTTAGAATGTCATGTTGGGACCGTGTTAAAAAAAAACTATTTCTTTGAGAAAGTTTGTATACAGAGTGTTTCAGAAGGAGTCTAAAATATTTTGGGAGGTTGTATAATTCACTATTCTGAGTAAAACAGTTCATATAAACATATGTACAGTCCTCAATGGCTGCAGAATTACAGCTGTTTGAAACTGGCACATAAAAAGCTATTATTAGAGGTATTGAGGAATGATAAATGAATTTCATGTATTTATTGACTGTTTGAATGATAATATAAAACACAAATAATTGACAAACCATTTACAGTTCACAATAAATGTTTTAAAACACCACCACCAACCACAATGAGCTTTGTAACTCTCGTAGTAATAATATGTGTTGTTCTTCTGAGATCGTCTTGGTGTTCTTTTATCAGGGAAGTACTACCCTTAACGCGAGCGAGTAGTTCATCTATTTTATTTACCTTTTCTTTGTATATTTGTCTTTTCATCCATCCCCGCCAACTATAATCTAAGGTAGTGAGGTCTGGAGACCTTGGTGACCAATGAACAAGATCACCACGGCCGATCCATCGTTCAGGGAAAGCTAGGTTTAGATCTTATGTCACCTGACGATTGTAAGATGCAAAAGCTCCGAACCAAACCTTGTAGCCTCCAATAGTGGTGAAAGATTGTTTTGCAGAAATTATAGATAAATGGGCCCTGTAAGATGAGTTCTTGACTCAACAGGCCCAATCACCTGATTGTAAATCATACCACACCACACTCTTACAGAGAAACGACGTTGAAAATTTGTGGCATTTAGATTTTTTGTCGGATGGTCAATGGGAGTAGCGGGTATTGTTTATGCTATCACGACTGAAAGCAGCTTCATCGCTAAAGAGTGTTATTGGATTTAATCTGTGATTAGCATTTACCCAACAACAAAAATCCATTCGAATGGTTCCATCTCCTGGTTGAAGGTGTTGCACCCGCTGAATATTAAAGCCGTGTTGACGTAACGTTTTCCATATTCTTTTATGTGTAACATCACTGAGTGTATACATTCTTCGTGTGCTTGTAGTAGGACTACGTTCTACCAACCAAAGAATGTCTTCTACTTCAACCGCGACTTGTTCATTTGCACGTTCAGTAGAAATATGAGAGCTGGGGATGTACCAGTCTCACGTAATGTGTCGTAAACACTCCTGGCACAGGTACTCTGAGGTTAGGAAACCGTTGGAGGAATTCTCTCTGAGCAGCAACGACACTTATATTACAAACAGCCGTAAACAAATATAATATCAGCATATTCAGCATGTGTCAAGATGTGCGCCATTCTTAAAAACACTTCTTACACCAAACAGCGGGCTATAACTGATTCTTGGTCAGAGCTGATTCAGAGAGCTATGCTCTAGTTATCTGATTAATAGAGATGTGCGCTCATTGGAGTTGTACGCACCAGTTTCAAACAGTTGTATCTCCGCATCCATTGAGAATTGGACACATGTTTATGTGAACACTTTTTTACTCAGAATACTCAATACTACAACCGCCCAAGATATTATATTCTTCCTTAAATAGCTCGTATATATATTTATAACTATTTACTTTAATATTAGAACTGCAGAATCTAGGTCTTTAAAATAAGTCAATTCCCATTTTTTATTATTTTTTAAATCATTAAAATAGGATTTAATATTTTTAAGGGAAGATAAGAAATATCAATATTTGGCTTTTTATGTCACACCAATTTCACCATGAGATATAAATATAATTTTTATGGGCTTTAAAATACCACACAAACTCGACTGAGAAATTTTAAATATACTATATTTTCCAAGGAATTAAATTAATTTGATTCACATAGATGACTCATTTCATACTTAATTGAATGAGAGCTCTATTTTGGAACTTACCAATAATTTTTTCATAAGGCATGTTCAATTTTTCGATAAGTGATTATATTTTTATTTTTAAATAATATTCTAAATATTATTAATTATTAATGCAGAGTGATATATTTTTTTAACGTATTTGTCTAGGGAAATATATCAATAGTTCACCCTCAACCAAATATTTGTTTTCAAATTTAATATACACGGTTACATGGACAATGTTTTCATAAATGATTTAAGTTTAAGATTCTGCTATAAAGATAAAATCAATTTGTATTTTTTTTAAAGTAGTTTATTTGTAAGTACAGATTTTAAAGTTAAATTTGTTTTGGTCGTAGTGTAAGCATAACAACTGACTGCAATAGTTTGTGCGATTGTGGCGATACCAAGTTCGAACCTGTCTGTTTCACACCTAAAAACATCACTTACTATTCTCCTTGCCATGCCGGATGTACGTCAAAGACTGTGCGAGAATCAACTAAGGTAAAATTCATTTAATTTTAAGTATTAACGGTCTATTTTTTATTTTTCTTAATATAATGTATCTATATATTAAATTAAAGAAAATCGACTTGGCAGAAGTGTATGGATTAGTGTTGACTACAAATAAAATCTATAAATAGTAAAAAAACTAGAATCACGTTTCATAGCTAAATATTTAATCTTGGTCATATTTTATTATAATATAAAACAATGTTATAATACATTTCAAAATAAACAGTATGAAATTGCATTGATATGACTAGTTATTTTATTAAAATCAGTTTCAAATTAGACAATAAATTAGACAATAAATGTGAAAATGAATTCTATTCATTTTGGTCGAAGCACACCCTTTAATAATCATTGCTGCGCCAGCGTGCTATTTTTTTGAATGATTTTTAAAATAATGTTAAATGTTAATATAAAAATAATTAAAAAAGCAATAATTCTCAGAAAAGTATATACAATTCAAACAAAATTGTTTATTGAAAAAAAAAAAGAGATTCTGAGAGCTTAATTTCATAGTTCCGGGACGTAGGGTGAGTATATCCCTCCTTACCACCCTTAAAGTATTATTGATTATTAAGTTTTTTATTCTTCAATTAATAGACTAGTAGCTTATTGGAGTATTTTAAAATTCATACTACCTAAAAACAAAATTATGTTCAAAATCAACCTTAAACAGTTAACGATGGTAAATATTTATTTTAAATTCTTGGTATATACTGGGTTTTGGGGGATTTCTTCATCTTTGAAATGAAATATATTTTAGATGGACTATTAATTTAGTGGGATTTTGAGATATACAACAACTTACACATGATTTTGTATGAAATTACAGGTATCATTGAGTTAAGGAATACCAATTTTAAATCATTAACCTGCTAATTTAATATACTGCAACCCGTATCGGTGAGCATGCGTGTTAAGGCCTCAACCTCACATAGTCTGGTTTATCAGTGACTGGGGGATGGGGGGTCTGAATTCATTTCCCTGCTGGATGGTCTCAGGGTCCATCTCCCCAATTGTTTACTACTTTCCTTCCACGCAAATGTCAGTTTATTTCCTAAGAACTCTATTTTCTCGTTTATACCTAATTAGTGCGGATATAACTCACGGGTGGTGAGTGAGACATAGAATGCGAAAAAAAATATACCTAGTGTTTATTTTCTTCGCGTCTTACTACCCGTCAGGTATATCGGCATTACATTAATAAGGTAGAAATGAGAAAAGATATAGTTTAGAGTAATGGTACTCGCATTAGCATAGGAAAAACCTTTATACACCTGACCAACCTGGATTCCAACCCCGACCTTCTCTAGGATTTATTAGCCTAACATTCAATCCGCGTGCTATCCGTCGAGTGTTTCTGTATGTTCAATCAAGCTAAGATCAAGGTTGGATCCAGGGCCTGTTGTCTGAGGGGGGTAGGAGGGGTTAGATTGATTTTTTTATGAGGCTTCTTCAATTACAAATTTAATAATTATAATAATAAAAAGATTACGTGCGAGAAAATAAAAACACAATTTTGATTAACAAATTTTAATAAAAACAAACATAAAACAAAAATTCACAATAAATGTAATAAATATTTATATGGGTTTAAAATGTTTCAGTAGGTATCAATAGAAATAATATGTATCTTAATAAAAATATAGTTAGTTATTAGTAGTTATAGTTAGTAATCTAGTTACTGGAAAGTTTTAGTTTTCAACTATTTGCTTGTATGAACATTAGAGCTAAGTTGAAAGAGTTATTGATCAGGTTAAGTAGGAGATAGGCTGAGGGAGGAGTTGTTCAGTCATTCTTTACAACATTAAGTTATTTGTTTCAATATTTTTAAATTTATTTTTTCTATGCAGTAGAGGGGGCCGATCATCCCCATAAACCTCCTCCTTGGATTCGCCTCTTGCTAAAATTATATTATAAACTTTATACCTGAAGAGTGATTTATTAGGTTTACTAGAACCACAATACTTCTTCCTGTCTGTCTAGATATACTCTGGTTGTTCCTGTGTGAATACAACTAATCTACCAAAAGGTGAAAACAACACAATCGTCTCGGGCGTGTGCGCCACTGATTGCTACAAAGAATTCATCATGTACGCGACCGCACACATAATCTATCAATTTATATATGGTTTAGGAAGGATTGGAAATCTCCTCATTACCTTCAGGTATTTTCTTGTGCATGTTTTGTTCTCTTTCTTTTATGCAGGGATCACGATCAACTTAACGTTAACTTAACGTAACGTTCACTTAAAGTTAACTTAACGTATGTGTGATCACGATTCACGTAACTTAACTTAACAACTCGAGCCAAACATCTTAATTCTCGATTATGATCTGTGATTTGTACTATTTGCACAGTGATGATCTGTGAGTGTTTACAGTTTTCAATCGATATAATAAATATATATTAAAAAACTTTCTTGATAAATTTAACTTTCCTATTTTAGTTTAATTATTTTGTTTCAATGTCTTATCACTATAACTTACGCTAAAGAGTAAACATTGGTCATAAAACCAACAAATGAATTACTAAATAGCCCTGTTGACGTCACTTGCATAATGATTGGTTGGCTAGATCACGTGATACCCTTCAAGTAACGTTCACTTAAAATAAAATACCTCCCAGGACATCTCTTACGTTAAGTTAGCTGCAAGTCAATCGTTAAGTTAACTGCATCCTGATCGCTTCCATTTAAACACACGAGGAGGTCCTTTACGTTAAGTTACGTTAAGTTAACTTAAGTTAACGTTAAGTTGATAGTGATCCCGGCATTAGGGTCAACTGTGTAGCAAAAGAGGACGCGGACCACTCCCTAGAAATGTCCACTAATATTACATTTAATTAAAATGCATCAGATGAGAAAATAAAATATGTTAATATGGAGTAATAGATTGTAATATTACCTCTCAAATTATTACAAGGAAGTTTGCAAAGAGAGGGAGAGGATATTGCGGGAGACTGGGATTCCTCCTCTTTCCGAAATGTCAACTAGCATTACATCTAGTTTAGATTTGTTAACCGGCGTAGCGTTTTAGCTTGTCATTTAGTTTTTCATGTTTGAATCCCTCTTAGGGAGGGGGGAGAGGTTGGTGGTTAAGATGGGGTGCTAGTGAGCGTGAGTTTAGGGCAGTATTTTCGAAGTTTTTACAGCATAAACATTTTTGGCCAAAATAAATAAAATATTTCTTCTATAGAAACATATAGTTTAGTTTTCTGCACATGCTAATATCAACAGTTCTTGAATATCTGTCAGATGTGTCCTGGAATTTAGTGACAACTTTTACTCTTAATTTAAAAAGTTTGTCACCAAATGCCACCATGCTCATGCCAGATATTCAAAAACTGTTGAGATTAGCACGTGCAGAAAACTAAACTATATGTTTCTATAGAAGAAAAATTTGATTTATTTTGTTTAAAAAATGTTTATGCTATAAAAAACTGCAAAATTAGCGCACTAAATTCGCGCTCACTAGCACCCAACCCTAAAGGGAGCCAATAGTCAGATGGAAGAGGGAGAAAATTTATTTTATTTTATCTACATGTTTTTCTAGACCCGTCATTTTGTACTGTAAAATGGTTAGTTCTATTCTACTTTACATTAATATCCTTCTTAATTATTATCAATTTTATTTACTATTTAAAACCGGGAATTAACTCTTATTAACTATTTGTATTTAAACCCCCTGATTCACTCTCATAAAATGCCAAAATACTCATGACAAATATTCAAGTAGTGTTTATATTACTGTGTGTAGAAAATTAGACTAAACGTGGGCTTACTAAATCACTATTTTATTGATCGGATCCAACAAAATAATTTTGCTATAAAAACGGCAAAATTACTGGCTTTGTCTCACTTTTACTTCCATTCTAGCTTAATTCTTATTAATATAGAGGACCATTTAGTTGAGGCCCTTATTTATGGCAAATAAAATTAATGTTTTTCGCTAAATAAGATGTTCTACTCTGATATTTAAAGTCGGTGAGTAAAGTGATTTTTCCGGCAAAATTTGATAAAAAAATTATCTACTCAATTCTTAAATTTACAATCGTTGCTACCAGGGGCGGATCCAGATCATTTCCATAGGGGGGGGGGCGGTCATAATTATAAATAACATAGCTACTTACGATGTTAGATTTCTATTTAAAGCCATTTAATAATTTCTCATTCATATTTGATCTTACGTATGCTTTAAACTACGGTCATCCTCTCCAATTTTTTTAAATCAGATCGCTTTTATAAACTATTTGGAGTGGCCCTCCTTCAACAATTTTTTGAAAAATGGTTCACTCTAAAAGCTATGATTAGTCTTCGCCTTGATTTTTTTTTAACTAGATTCTTTTATAAGCCATTTAAAATGTTCCCCACCTATAAATGTTTGAAATTTGGATGCCCCTCAAAGCTATTTAGAGTGATCCTCACCTTAATTTTTTGTGCCAGTTAGATGCCTCTAGTCTAGTAGTTATTTGAAGCGGTCTTCTCCGGCAAATTTTTTACAATAAAATGCATCAAGAGTTAATTTGGGGTTTAATTTAAGGCCATCTTTCAGCTTCATATTCAATAATATCAGAGGAATTGAAATATATCTAGGGGGAAATTTATTCCTGGGAGGGGCAAATTAATTCCAGGGGAAAAGAGTCTCCCACAGTTCCTCCGCTCCTGTTATCCACACATACTCTATATTCGATATTCGTGGATGAACTGCTCTCAGGCGATTATTAGTCTTCTTTGATGTGTGGTAGTCTACCGTCTCTATTAGGAACAATGTTCGTTACTACTCGTACTACTCGTACATGAAAACGAATATTTTTATTCTACTCTTGCGTGAGTCATATCGAACGTTTATTAAACATGGACGAATAACGCACATGTTCGTAAATTGAATAAACGTGGACGAATAACGCACATGCGGACCCAGCTTAAGAGGTGCCTGCGAGTAAAAAGATTAAAAATTGTATAAAATATAGCTGTGTTGTGTTTTCTTTCTAAAATTTGAACATTCATTTTGTTTTTTTTGTATTAATTTTCTAAATTTTACAGGAGGGTCAACTGACCCTTTGACCCCCCACTCCCCCACTCCCTGAATCCGCGCTTGGTCGCTACTAGTCACAGAATGGATGTCATAAAGCCAGATCAAACACATATTTTACACCTTTATCAATGATTTTTGATTGAGGGAAATGCATATTCTAGAATAGGAACTTTGTTTGGTTATAAGAAAATTAAGGAAAAAAGTGTAATAGTGCAGTTAGTATTGGTGGGTGGGGGGTGGGGGGGATTTCAGGCCAAAAAAATGTAAATGCTGACCCCGTCTGCCGTTTATTAAAAATGTATATTGTTAAACCTAATTAAAATCTATGTAATTTACCATTATTCACATATTTAATGCTAAGTAGTGAATTCATCTAAAATAATCCACCTTGTTTTCATTTCCCAAGTGTAAAATACATTTAAAAATGCTACAATGATCTTTAATAATATTTTGATATTCAAATTAATGTGTTAGTAAAAGTTCGTAAACACTAAAAACACATTTAGGTGGTACTACTTATTTCAATGGTTTATACTAAGCCAATCTATATCGTCATAACCAAGAGATGAACCAGAAATATCTGGTGAGACGCCGATGTCTAACCACAGCAGCCTAACACAGCAATTTTCCTCTTAGAAAAGCAGTTTAACCTCCCAGCACTACTTTTTCACTTACCAATACCATCGTCCACACAATATACAAACAGATTTTTGCGGAAAAGTGTCAGACTATTTGTTCCCCTCCTGGTCTAGTATACAAGAGTTTATACCAGGTGTCGGTGACCTGGTGGTCTAGAGATAAGGTGTCAGACTTCTGTACTGAGGGTCCGGGGTTCAATCCTCGGTCCCGGCACAGATTTATCTGATTGCCAAACCCTTCCTTCACATCTGACAAGACGTGTATTAATCACAGCTTGTGAATGTGAGTAATGCCAGGCCCCTACCGTGGTTCGGATTCCACGTTGTACTGTAGATCCTCCATTTCATCTCACAGCCACCCTACCATTACACATTAGCGTAAGTGCGTACAACCCGAACGGGTAGTAAGACGTGGTGCTAATTATAATAATTTATACCAGGTCACCCGAGATTTTAGTTGATTCAAATAGCATGGTCCTCTACAAAGACTGACTCACAGGGGTGGACACATGGTTTGTTGATGACATAGAGGTTGGGGTTTTTAATTTAGGCCAGGTAAACTGATGGTTGTATTCCCTAAATTTTTCCCACAATGTGGGTGCATTTCCTTTAAGATTGAAATATTCTTCATCCCTACCTTGTTAGTATATTTCGGATGGGCATAAAAACATGTCGCAATTTAAAAGACAAATATAAGGGTATATTATTGAGTCACATATCATTCAGATAATTAGATAAGTGCTACAATTCTAATCAATGTTTTTTATTTATTCAGGATAGTTTTGAAGAAAGACAAGGACTTTGCTCAAGGATTAGGCCTAGTTCTATATAGTCTCCTTGGTCAAATTCCAGGACCTATCATATTTGGTGCAGTTATAGGTAAGTCAATCACATTCTATCTGTTTGCCGCATGCACAACTTTTCACTTACACAAACCCACATAAATCATAATTAAATAAACTACTCCCTGGTTACTTTAACATTGAATAGGGAAATAATGTGAAATAAGGGTGCAAAAAAGAAGGAAATATTGACTAGAAGTTCTTCAATCTTACAGCACCTTTAAAAAAAACTTTAAAGCTGGTTTTTATTCATGCATAACGCATAACTAATTGCGAATAATATGTAGCACATAATGCACAAGAAGCTTATACACACTATTTTCAATAATGCGTTCATAATTGATACATAGTGAATAATGCACCACGCATATAATTGATACATCTTTGTACGCGTTATGCACGGTCTAGAGAATAGAGAATGGTCCTTGAATTAGCCAATTAAAATGCGAGGAGAAGCCCTACCCAATAAAACGGCAGTATACAAAACAGACGAGAACTAGCTTCTGTGTTCATGTTTGAAATGCCTTGTAATAGTAATAACAATTTGTTATTGATGAATTTTCCTTGAAGAAATTGTTAAGAAAAGGTTACCACGAGCGGTTCCAACTCGCTGGAATTTTAAAAGCAGAACAGTCAGTAGTTTATTTGACTACAAAGACTCATTTAAGGAATGCTTAGAAAAAATCATAGACTCTGATGAAGTAGATTTGAAAACACTAAATGAAGCAAGTGGCCTACTGAACCACTTAAATAGTTCAGAATTCATGTATTGGATGAAACAATTTCATTTAATTATGCCACACGGGGACTTTTTTTAAATCAAACTCAAGTGCGTGGAATTGATAGCTTATATTTGGAGAAAGCTATAGAACAATTTGAGTTACAAATTTAAGAAATTAGAAATGGTACTGACGAGATTGAAAAACCAGAGGAAAAAAGAAAGAAAACTTCATTCACCGATGGAGATGATAGAAATACTGCTGTAAAAGAAGTTTGTGACACTATTCTAACACAAATTAAGGATAGATTTGATTTTAAAAGTCACATAAATGCATCAAAATTATTGATTTTTTTTTAAACTATCAAAAATATTTTCCTCAAAATGTGTTTAGCGAAATTGTTGCAGAGTGCGAAACTGTTAAAGAGTGAATTGAATGTAATTTACAGTCGTGATGATATGTGCAAAGTTGAGGGTGTGTTATCTTTATTAAATAACCTGAGTGAGTTTTTACCTGAAAGTTTCCAACTATTGGACATTATTTGCACTACACCAATGTCAACAAGTGAATGTGAAAGGTGTTTTTACACCTTAAAACGGATTAACACTTTATTGAGGAGTACAATGACGGAAAACAGACTAAATGGTTTAGCAGTTCTATCAGTCGAAAAGAAATTTATTGATTCAATTTCTTATTTCGACAGCATAGTTATTGAGGTATTCTCAAATATCAAGGAAAGGAGGATAGACTTCCATTACAAAATATAATAAATAAGCGGTGAGTTTATATTTTTATTAACTATTTTTTATTTTCAATTTTGTGCCCTTCCATGAAAATAGTCACGAACCGCCACTGATTATTCTCAATTGCAACTGAGAAATCTCTATTTTCATCTGGTCCATACATATTGACTTTGAGCATTAATAAATTATGGTTTGATGACTTCGCATACTCTGACAAAGTTCACACTGTTAAATTTCAATATTTTTTTTAACAGTTTTTGTTCACAAATTTAACTACTTTTACATTTGTCGTCGATGTTGAATACAATTATTACCTAAATGGATGTTCATATTCCCTTACCTCATAGAATCGTTCTCAAAACTTTAGAAATACTGCTTTTGGTTTCTCAGGCTATGTTCTACCAATGGTTAATACCCATAGATACATCTACCCTGATGTTCCCAAGTGATATTACTGCAGTATTCAACACATAATCAATACAAATCATAGTTTTTGTTGAATGATTAATCTGTAAACATGAGCAAGATGCTTTCATTACAGCACAATACCACCCCCGCACATATTTATATTAAATTAACACACGTTGCAATCTATTAATTATTACCTCCATTGTTGATGCGATCACTAACGCAAGTTAATGGTGGGTTCGGTTGACACAACACGTGGTGGTAAGATTGTGACAGCGCTGTCAAACTAGTATGTTGAGGTTAAAGTTTACTAATGGCGTAATACACCTAAGCAAAGTATTTCATTCCAGAAAAATCTAATCAAGCTAATAACTATTTTCCTTTATTTTATTTATCGAGATTTTAATATAATTGTTGAATTTTTTCGTTATCAAGCATACAGAAAATTAATAAATAAATACAATTAGAAAGTCAACATGAAAAACGTTGTAAACTTAGTAAAATTTAAACAATGTGGTCGGCAGCTGGATATGTTACTTTATTAAAGATTTCATTAATACTTGGACAGTTATTATTACCTGTAGAGTTGAATTGTAAGTCCTTTAATACAAATGTTTCTTCCCTCATATAATATGATAAAATACTTAGCTAATTCTAAGCAATTTTACGTAAGCCTACCCTCAGAAACTAACTAACTTACTTACTCTATGGCATTAGGAACTCGAAATTTCATTACCGTACTCACAAAATTACGCCACCTATCCCTATCTTAAGCTAATTCTACCCAGTCTATCTCATTACACCCTTTCTCTCTTAGATCCATCCCACTGGTCTTTTCCCATTGGGTTTGCCATTCAATACCTGAAACGCGGTTCTAGACACTTCCTTTCGCGCTTCATGACATGCCCACTGTAACCTGGGAGATTTTATCACCCTAACAATGTCTGGTGATGAGTAAATGGTATGCATCTCGTCATTGTGTATCCTCCTACACTCCCCACTATTTTCAATAAATATCTTCCTAGGCGCCTTGTTTACGAAAACCCTAAATTTATTTTCGTCATTTAAGGTAAGAAACCACGTTTCATCCAACAGGTCAAATTATGGCTTTGTATATTCTGATTTTTATATTTCTTGACAGCAGGCGAGATGCCAACATCTTACTGACCGATCTCAGAAATTAAGAGGTGAGAAAATTGAGCGTTACATTTTCTGTTAGTAGCAAGGGATGTATTTTTTTTTTACAATTGTTCATGGATCTCACAGGTGGAAACCTAAGTCTTCTTGTCCCCTAATACGATGTTTCCAATGATCGCCTTGCGTATGACCTACTGCACATCTGTGATCAGAAATCTACTCCTTAAATCTATGAATATAAAGGTCATAGTCTAAGTAAACTCTAAGGTGTTAATTCTCGCAATAAATTCTACTGCCGATAACAGTGAGGTTGGGGTTCGTATCCCAGTCGGGCGTACTTAGGGTGGACTTTCCTAAATTATTTTCCACTCTCCCTACAAGCAAATGAGGGTACGCTTCCTCTAAATTCAACCTTACTTGTGTAATAATACATATGCATATAATATGAATAGTTTACACGCATAATATGTAGGTAAATGAAGGTACACTTCCTCTAAATCCAACCTTTCTCATCCATAATTTACTAGCGTAAATGAATACATATGCGTATAGCCTGAACAGGTAAAAAACGCTGTGCTAAATTTAGATAAATATATTTTACATAGGCCTATAGACATACACAAAGGTCAAATGGTATACACAACTTGTCAGCTCATACACAAATGCTGTTTTGCCACTGCCAAGCCCCAAAAGTTCCGTGTTTAGCCTCACGGGCAAGAGAGGCATATTGTCTAGGTATTTATGTCCTAATTCTTGTTGCAACAAGTACTTAACTAACAATTAGTAATAAAATAGGTTTTATTTGCCATCTTTAGTAATTTACCTTTGGATCACTTAGTCTGGATAATCAATCAGCCTCACCATGCTAAGATAAATTATAGTAAGTCATCGACTTACACGTTTGATTTGTTACAAAAGTTTTCACAAAAGGTGGAAAAAGGCGTAAGTCAAATGGTGATTAAATACGATGTATTTATGACATAATGTTCGTTTCAAAAGATAGTTAGTGCTAAATAGTTATTGATTATGAAAATTAAACTTTTAGGAAATTAAGCTTTATTCCTTAAACGTAAAATATGAAAATATCTAACAAAATGGCGATGATACTATCAGCTGCGCTTAAGCTAACCAGGAACGTCATCGTATGTTATGTTTAAAGTGTTGTTTGATAGATGGCGTGAATAGACGTAATTTAAGTCATCGTAAACCACGTATCTAAGAATCCACATAACTCAAATCTGTGTACGTCGTAAACTTAACGTATATTGAATTTAAAGGTGCCGGAAACATTTTTGTTTTGGTGATTGGTGGTTACAAGTGTGAATAATACCCAGACATTGTATGGATGTTTGGATAAACTTGTAAGAAAGGATTGTACAAGGGCATTGTCCCAGCAAATAGTTTAAAATTTGGTAAAGCTAAAGGATTTTTACTGGATGTTTTTATGGTAGTTAAAAACATTCTATAAAAATTAAATTTTATTTGTTTTTCATAACCCACAATATACTCATACAGAAATATATACTTTGGTTTCTAAACTAAGGAAATAAGTGTTATCTTATAAATTGGATGAGATATCATTGTAAACATAATTATGAATCCAAATTTTGTTGACTACAATGTAGGCATGTACCCAGCCTCTTCCCTGTTCCATATCCACTGATTGGATTGATGTTAATTTCTCATGAAGCGCTTGGTATTTTAATATGATAAAGTGTGCATGTATGTTTTAGACTCTACATGTTTGGTTTGGGATCGTTCTTGCGGTGCTAAGGGCAACTGCTGGCTCTACAACAAAGACAGTTTCAGAATTCGCTTTTTCTCGGTATTGGCAGGTGAGTAGAACTAAATGAGATTAATAATTATTTGCACAAGTGTTTTCAGTTCTGAAAACTATTTTCTGTGAAAACGATTTCGATTGATTAAACGCACTGTTTTTCCATCTAACATACATACATACATACATACATACATACATACATACATACATACATACATTACATACATACATACATACATACATAAATACATACATACATACATACATATATACATACATACATACATACATACATACACACATACATACATACATACATACATATATACATATATACATACATATATACATACATACATACATACATACACACATACATACATACACACATACATAGCAACAACTCCGTACTTAATATAACCTCACTAACTCTCCCCACGCTTTCCTATCATTGCATACCCCCTTTGCTTCATCAACATCCATACACCGAGTCATACATGCCCTTTAATACCTATAATCAATGTTTATCTTTTTCACACATTCATCAAACACCTTTAGTCCCGTCTTATATGGCCTACCCCTTCCTCACTCTACCTTCATATATTTGCTTCGTCGCTCAATCCACACTCATCCTCTCAACATGCCCAAACCAATGTAGGATACTTCTTTCAAATTGACCGGTTGGATTCCCTTTCAAACCACCTTTCACCCAATCATTCCCACCACTGCAAATTATTCAACTACAACATATTTTATTCTGTTCCAAGCACTTTTATTATCATTCGCATTTATTTCGACATTTCATTCAGGCTCTTGTAAAGTTATTTTATTGCCAATCACCCTTTCTTATTGCGCTTTCACGATTGTACCCTGAAACTTTTTCACTTTCATTCTTACTTGCTTAATACTCTTGCGCTGCTTCCTTACAAAGTCCCTACCTTATTCAACTATTGAAATCCCTAGGAAGTGATCCGTTCCACATTCATATTCACATTTCTTATCCTATACCATAAAATAAATATAAGATAAGAAGAACGTGCTGAAACAGTAACTGGAATAGAAGAGATTTTTTTTTTGACTACAACTAAATTTATTTTTATGCTGGCATTTCCACCAAATAGTTTGGCCAGATTTCCCATTCTAATCAAGAATCTATACCTATGAACATTTCCTTGGGCATGTAGAGACACTATTCTCAGGGTCTTTACGCAGCAAGTCTATCTTTGGCACATCCAGATACTATACTCAGGGTCCTTATCAGCAAGTCTATCCTGACCCATCAGCCAGACAGTCTCCTCAGAATTAATACCCGACAACACAGCCTTCACCCTCAGACAGTCTACTAAGGGTCCTTACCCAGCATCTTTGCTCTCACCTATCCCTCAGACAGTCTACTAAGGGTCCTTACACAGCATCTTTGCTCTCACCCATCTCTGAGACCGTCTACCCAGGGCTCATAGCAAGCAAATGTTCCTTGGACACTCATCCAGTCGTACAGTATCACTCAGATGTGCTAAAACAGTTTTTTTTTAACCTTTTATCTGATATCTTAGATAAAAAATAAGTTAAATAAGTTTAGCTATTCTCTTTAAATGACTAGCCTATTCTTACATATCAATCCAGACACACTAGGAGAAATTTGAGTGAATAGCCAAAACAATTTTGAGAAAGTTGATTTTTTGTTCATGTTTTGAAGACTGGGTGGCTATAAGCATACTGAAAATACCCAATGATCAAAGCTGTGCTACAGCTGCCACAGCTGCGAGAATAAATATGGAATTTAACATTTAATCTGTATATTTTATATAAAATAGACAAATTTATAGTTTTCTAAAATACAAGAGTAACTCTCCAAATTAAAGTATACGCAAAGTATGGGAAATTCATCAATACTATTCAGAAGGCATGATATTTGAAAAGCACGGACTTTTTTTATCATTTACTTTATGGTATTATCTCTGGATTTATATAAATTATTTCTGTATCAGGAATGAAGTTATCCATGAAAGAATGGGGTTACATGGAGTACACGAAAAGTATAGGAACTAAGGCTGATAAGGTATGGTCATGTGATGAGTATGGAAAAGGAGAGAACATCACAGAGAATGATGAAGATTAAGTATGTAGGGAAAAGACCACAAGGGAGACTAAGAAAGAGATGGGAGGAGCAGATGGCAGAACGTGTGAAAGTGAGAGGAGAAGAATGAAATCGATTAAAGAAGGAAAAATGGAGGAATGATAGAGGGAAATGGAGGAATTATACTAAACTGACCCGGTCACAAGCTGGAAACAGTTTACTATCATGATGATTTCTTTATCATCCATTCTTCTAGGTGCTGGTGTATTTATTGACACAATACACTTATCTCCAGAAATTACATTTATATTTTATTAAATTTGGGTCATAGATCAGTTTATATAAATTTCATAGTTTGAAGCCTCGTCATTGATGTAATCGCCACAAACAGTTTCTTCAAACTAATTCAGTCAGTTCACATTTGGCAATGCTAATTTTAATGTCCACATGGCAATCAAACTCAACACTCCTTTCACACTGTATGACCACCTCATCCTGATTGGTCACAGATTCACTTGTACGAAAATATGAATAAATTAAATAGGAGTCGATTCAAACATTATTGAAAAAAGGTATTGTTTGACTCAGGCGAACCTCTATTAGTTCCAGTGTGGTGTGGAAATATTAATGGACACTGGGTTTTAGAAGGCAGATTTGTGGCGGTGATTCTTTATCTAAGAAAAAGGAAAATTATCTATTTTTTGTATAAAATTGTATGGTTTACAGTTTGTATATACATATATTTTGGCAGGCCTGACTATTTATAAGTTAAGGGTGGAAAATTGTAAAATATTATTCAATTTTTAAGGGGGCAGCCGTTGCACTAGTATGAATCGTTGGGGACTTTTAGCACTTTGTCTTCAATTTATTAAATATAAAACAAGTACTGTATTAACTTGCAATTATTTCCGCTACTTTCCTAATGTACTTTGGCTACATGACTTAAATGGTTATTCATAATGCACTTTAAACATACTTAACCATGAAACGGTGAGGCAAAATTGTGAAATTACATAGAAGTAATGCACTAAACCAATGGCTGTGGAACCGGGAGGTAGGAGGGAATTGACCCCTGGAAAAAATTTGGCCAACCCCTGAACAAAATTTCCCCACAGAGGCATCTAATTTTTTAGAAAAGTACAGGCTAGGAGCAATCTACTCTAAATGGCTTCTAGAAGCATCCGAAAATATAAAAAAAATCCTAGGGAATATTTTTCAAATAAATTTTGTAAATCTAAATTCTTTAAAAAACATTAGGTAAGGAATATTTAAAGTAGCTTCTAAATGCAGCCCAGTTTCAAAAATTTCATTAAGGAGGACTCTTCTAACTAGCTTCAAGGAGCATTAAAAATTGAACAAAAATCTGAGGAAAAACTACTCCAGATAGATTTTACAGAGTCTAATTTCCAAAATTTGGGGAAGGACAACTCAAAATTAGCTACAGTGAGCCCAGAGATTGGGGGGTAAGGGAGGAAAGAAGTGATCCTTGCCTCCTGGAGTAAATTAGCAACTTGCAAAACTTCCTCTTTTTAAACAGGTACCAGCTCTTTAATCCCTTCAAGTGTGCCTCAAAAGCCTTTATTATTGAAAAGTGTGCCATGAACACAAGTTTGAGAGCCACTGTTTTAGAAGAACCCAAATTCCAAAAAAATTCTGAGGAAGACTACTCCAAATAACTTATAAAAATAATGTATTTTTTTTAAAAATTGGGAAGGAGGTCCACTCCAAATAGCTTTTAGGGACACAAAACTTTCAAACATTTATCAGGGTTAAAGGGTGGGGTAAGGGGTGGAAGGCAAGTCCCTTAAGATGGGGTGCTAGTAAGCGTGAGTTCAGGGCAGTATTTTCAAAGTTTTTATAACATAAACTTTTTTTTGGCCAAAATAAATCAAATATTTCTTCTATAGAAACGTATAGTTTAGTTTTACGCACATGCTAATCTCAACAGTTCTTTAATATCTGTCAAGAGTGTCCTAGAATTTAGTGACAACTTTTTCTCTGTATTTAAAAAGTTTGTCACCAAATGCCACCATGCTCGTGACAGATATTTAAGAACTGTTGAGATTAGCATGTGCAGAAAACATAACTCTATGTTTCTATAGAAGAAATATTTTATCTATTTTGGCCAAAAAATGTTTATGCTATAAAAACTGCAAAATTAATGCACTAAACTGGTTCTCACTAGCACCCCACCTTAAATAAGATTATTTTTGTCCTTGCTCCCCCCCCCACCCTACACAAATCAGGTTCCACAGGAACTTTAGTTTTAATAGGCTGGTCAACATAATATTGATTTACGTATTTTACATGTTCCAGCGTTCTGTTTAATCTCATCACTACTCGATATGAAAGTTTGGCATCTGGGCAAGAATGTGGACATGTACAAAGACTATGACGAAAATAAATACATGAGAAAAGAAGTTAAACGTTTGAGAGAAAAAAATAAATATATGAGAGAAGAAGATGAACATATGAGAGAAGAAGCTAAAGATATGAGAGAAGAAGATAAAGATATGAGAGAAGAAGATAAAGATATGAGAGAAGAAGCTAAAGATATGAAAGAAAGAATGTTTCAAAAAGAAGAGAATTGAGTTGTATTGTTTTATTTGCTTGCTATCTTAGTGAATAGTATTTTATATAATGTATGCTATGTACTGTACCAAACGGGGGAAGTGTCTTTCTTTATATAGCCCTATAACATGAACTGGGCGTGGAATTTACCATTTAGAATGGAAAACATATTTTTGTACATTTAGGTTTATATTTGGAAAAGAGTTTTGTTGAAAATATATTATGGTAATAAAATAAAATATGCCGTGACTCGAATCTTAAATGGTTTAATTTATTTGTTGATCCTTGAAACTAGTAAAACAAAATAAAGTTTAAATCAAAGGTGTTGACACAACACTCTCCCATGATAGATTAAAAATTTGTTGAAACTGTGTAGCAATCGCTTTCACACTAGTTTTGTTGAAGTACCCGGTGCTGCCCTGGAGCAATATTTTAGTTTAATAATTGCACTGTATGTGGAAGGTTACTTTTAAAGTTAGTCCCTGAGTTGCCTGTGGCCTTTTTGATTGTGACCCGGTTTTTAATTTATCTAAAAAATAAATAATCTCAATTTTAAAATGTAGGCTTGGAGGTGCACATCTTCGTACACAGGGGCTAATTTTTAAATTTCAACCCCCAACGTGCGGTAAATATCGTACAATTCTCATGACAGACAAATAAACTCTTCATTTTATTAATATAGAAAATGATTATTAATTGATACATTCAGTTCACCCTGAGACCTTGACTGGTGACCCCTATGGCCCTATATTATACTTTACACCATAGTAGGGCTAAGTAAGATAATTTTATTACCATTAAACTTACAGGTAAATAAAAAGTACATGTGACTCACATCCTAATTCCCCGTGATATGTATGATACGTTGAATTTGTAAGTCACGTCCTTATTATAATGAAAGTTGAACAATACTTTGAAAATGTTCCTAACATCCTTATTTTACAATAACAGAATTACTCGGCTCTACCTGGGGTGACCACGCAATGAATTGCGTTGTTGCCCTAGGCAACGTATTTCTTTGCTTCAAAGAGACAAAAAAAATACTCTTCATTTTATGTATTCCAGTCCAGTTTTTAATAATTCTTAAAAAAGTAATCAAAAATTATAAATTCCTGTTTTGAGGTACAAATTTTTGTGCACAGGGGCTCATAATTTTTAAAATTTCAAATCTCTGCTTGCTGTAGATATTGCGCAATACTCATGACAGACAGATACACAAACTATCCACTATATTAATATGGATTATAGATGATTGAAACAGCAACTATACTCCCACCCTGATTTCAAAACAAAAGTCTCAAGTAAGATACAAATATATTATATTATAATAGATGTTACGTCTTTCAACAGGTCCATTGCCTTGTACTAATTGTATCCTCCAGCTTGTATTATCAGCAGATTCCTTTTTTAAATCCTGAAACTTCATCTTATTTCCTTGCTTGAGTTCATCCGTAAGTTGTTTTTATCGTCTTATTGGTACCCTTTTCTCTTTTACTTTACATTCTATCAGATCGCTTAATAAGCCATTTCGTCTCATAATGTGATGCATCCATTTGGCCTTTCTTCGTGTAATCACCTGTGGAATGTTTTTCTTTTCACGGATGAAACCTATCTGAAATATTGATCTATTGCTTAGCACAAGAACTAAGTTACTGGTTTTATACATATCCCTTATCATGATATGTTTATTTAATTCAACCTTCTAGATCTTACCAGACTTAAGTATTAAATGCATTTTCTTCACAAATGGAATAATTTATAACCATGTTCAGACTGGCAAACCCAATGGGAAGGTAACATTGGGAAGACCTAGCCGCATATTGGAGGGTAACATTAGAATGGACCTGAAAGAGGTGGGGAATAGTGAGAAGGACTGGATAGAGCTAGCACAAGGTAGGGATAGGGGGAGTAGATGGCCCACCCACCCAGCACAGCTTCTTTAGCTTCTTTAACGACATCCTGTTTGAGAGAATTACTGTTATTATTGAGCTACATCGCTCATTACAGCACTATGATTTTCCCCCTCCAAGAATGACACCCTTTCCACAAAATGTACTGTTATTCCCCCGGTTTGTATGTGTCCAAATTTGTTTGTTCCTGTCCCATTTAATTTCTGCACCATGTTTTGCCCCATTTGGTTCTTGCCCCATTTTTGTCCCATTTGATTTGTATGTGTGCTCATTTGATTTCATGTGTGGCCCATTAGTTTTTAATGTGTGCCCCATTAGTTTTTAATGTGTGCCCCATTAGATGTTTGCCCCATTTTATTGTATATCCGTGTGGGGAGGGTTTTGGGTAGTAGTTTTTTATTTATTTATAGGTGTGGGTGTATATTTAATTATTGTTAGGGTGGAGTGTGGTGTCTCAGGCGTTGGACACTCCTCCCACGATGTGTCGGCCATTCTGCCCGTGAGTGTGGTGGGAACATCCTTTCTCGACGACTGTCTAACATAAAGTGTGAGCTATTGGCTATGTCTCGGTGTGATTTTACACCCCTCCAAGTTCGACCCCCCTTTCCACATCCGTGAGAAACTTTACTGTTATTTCCCCGCACCCCCTAATTTGATTTTTAGCCAAAACCCCGAGGCCTCAGGTAATCATTACTCGGTGGTTATTATACTAAACATGCTCAAACAGGGTAATATGGGCTAGCTCACTAATTATCAAGCAACATGTACATCCTGATTATGGTAATTAAAGTGATTGCTACCATCATATCACTGGTACAGTTGGCACAAAAATGAAGCCTCAACCACTGGTACAGTCAGCACCAAAAAAGTAGTCGCAACGGAGTGTATCTGTAAGTGGAGATTTTCGGTGAACACTTATATATAAAAATAATATTTACACTCGATGGGTAGCATAAAAAAAGGCCTCAACAAAGTGTACCCACAATCATGTAGTGTGGAGTGGTGCACACTTATTCAATAATTTTAACTATTATGTTTGAAAGAGGAACAGGACCATAGTGAGCCAAGGGTCTTGCGTTGAGCTACTCCTGACCGTACACAACGATGATCAAGACACAATTGATCAAGTAACGGTACATTACATATAATTTAATTCTGTCCCTCGTTAATTCATCACTGTGAGAACAAACACGCTACCAGCTAAACTAAACTAAGGTGTTGGACTAAATGGGTATCGTGGGAGTGTTTTACATTACAAATACACTCCTTACACCAGAAAATGGCCCTGAAGAGTTGATGGGAATTGTTTGACGTGACCCACCTCTTTATTCAATACATCTTGGACGTGCCCACGGGTATTCGAACCTCGATATCTTTCGCAGGGCTAGCGCCGCTAATGTCTGTTAGAACTGTCATCCAATCAAATACCTCCTTCCCGTGGTTGAGTTAAAATTGTTTATATGGTATCGTCCGTCGACATGCGTGGATTTAAGTATCCGCCATACCAACATGGACCACTATTGGCGAAGATATGGAGGAGTAAGGTAAAATGCTCCAGTGTTTACGTGCAGTGGGGGAGAGGGAAACCATTTAGTTAGAACTACTGACAGTACATCTCAACGGGGCTTCAAAACCCCGACCTCCCCCGTCATAACTAGATGAGTTACACGCACCCTTTTCTAACTAAGCGTATGTATAGCTCTGATTATGCACAATCAGCAGCCTATCCCCAGATCTATAATCCACATTTGGGGGCCACTCTCCCGACCAAAGGCTACCGACATTTGTTTTGTTTGATAACTACTGTCAGCATGTACGGATATATGTATCCACCACACCACCATGGACCTTTGATTGGTGGTGTACGAAGATAATGAGGTAAGGAGGAGTAATAAAACGTTCCAGCGGTTACGTGGAGGGAGTACTACCAACACATCGGCAGGTATTCTAATCCCTCAAACTCACCAACCATTGGAAAGCCATAACTAGATGAGCTTGACATTTAGATTGTATACCCAACATACATTCGAACCCCGATATCTTTCGCCGGGTGCTTCATGCCCTGTAGTTGCAAAACACGATAGAAGAATATGGTATTTTAAATTGCACGCACCCGTTGTGTCGCTAGAATATGTTGTTTTGAAATCCTTGGAGTTTCAAAGACAGAAAAGCGATGGCAATATACACGTGACAACTTTGTCAGAATAAAATACTAAATAGCGCTGACAGGTAAATGTTAAACTTTATTGATTACACACGTGTAGTTAATATAGCTTTAGCAAGTAGAATATATAGTAATATGAGTATAAAAGAGGAATAAATACACTATTATTATTATTTCACTGCTTAGCTATTTGTTTATAAAGTAACTAAATTTGGTTTAAGGTGGCAAGTTCACACACACACGTACGTACGCGTACTCACTCTCTCTCTCTCTCTCTCACACACACACACACACACACACACACACACAGAGTCGTACGCGTACTCACTCTCTCTCTCTCTCTCTCACACACACACACACACACACACACACACACACACAGAGTCAGATAGACGTTCATTTTTATTTATAAATTGTGATGGTAGATTACTAAGCAAGGAGAAAGTAACCTATTACTCTGCAACACGTGACTTATTACGTTATCTTGCACAAAGCTATTTAAATTAATACAAGCCAAACTTTTATTTACCTGTATTCATTTCTCAAACACTTTCATTCTGCGCCATCTAGTGAATATAATTGGTAATTATGACTTTTTCAATATCTTTTAATAGCACGTACAGTACTTATATGATAATATCATACGTAATCCTGGTGGAGTACTTTCCATACAGCTAACCGACGGTTAGGGCCTCCTTGTCCAAATCTGCCCTGACCGGTCCTCGAACCGGGATAGGGCAGGTCCGAGTCCCCCCAATTTTTATCGTTTGTTTCCACTCTCCTGATGCCCCACCTTCCCTTTTTATGTGTTTCCCGCTCCTTTGCTCCCTGTCCTACTTATTCCGTAAACAATTTTAAGGATGCCATATATGATAGCTGGGAATTAATTTTTTCCATTAAGTGAACATTTGATGAGGCCTTTTCCTGGGAATCAATTAGCAGATGACGTAGAGTAATATGTTTTTAATTACGGACTCAGTAAATCTAGAGTGAGTGCAAACGCATTTGGTATACTGGTTCGAAGGTTTCAAATTTATGAAAGATGCCCTTCAATGTCGTCGGAACATGTTATCCAACAGGTATTAGCTACATGCTATTTTACATAATTTACTTTTTTTAGCACCGTGTCTTACTACCCGTTCGGGTTATAGGCTTATGTACTAATAATAAGCTAATCGTTTTAGGGAAGAGGAAGGCTATATTTACAGGAAGTGTACTCACATTCGTGTGACAGGATAATTGAAAACCACTTGGGAAAAAACACCCTAAGTACACATGACCGAGATTCGAACCTCGATCTATCCATCACCGACAGTTTAATCTATTGTGAGAGTAGCCAGGCTCACCCACAGAAAAAGTTGTCAGTGACTGCAGCTACCAAATTGACAATAGTGAATGGCTGATGCCCCTTATAGGGTATATTCAGTTTCAAATTAGATGTATATTCTGTCAGTATCTGTCAAGTTAATCATTCTCTGAAATATCGTTTTGTTAAATAAAAATGCCAGTCCTCAAGGTTACAATGCCAAGCGATTTATTATCATTTCTATAAACTTGATTTTGTCATTTTTATCGATTTTGTGGTGTTTAAACCTTAGTTTACACTTAATGGTGCTATACTGCGGAGTCTTCTGTGACTCATCGAACTGCTCAGCCAGGTTTTCAATCTTCGAAGTGTATGAAGTGTATTAAACGATCGTTCCACAGAACAAGAAGTTGCTGGAAGCGTCAACGCGATTTTTATTTTTGTTGCTACAGGTGGAATATATTCCTTAGTCCTTACAGTCACCGCTTCCTAGAAGGTCCAACAAATTGACTGTTTATATGTTTGATCTAACTTACCAAATCTGATACTTTCTTCTTTGAAGTTGTCAAGTACACTTCCTTAAATAATCATCTTCAACAGCCTTTCCAAAATCTTCACAGCTTAGGTTTTTCATTTTATTTGTGTGCAAGTAAAATAATGAGAAGCATTTTCTTTTCTCTTCTGAAAATCTTTCCTGTATACATGTAATTATTGAATACATAGTATATTAAATGAAAAATGCCTGTCTGAAATAATATATTTCATTGTCTGTGGGGTAGTTATCATGATTAGTTTGGAGTACAGTTCTTATTGGAGGTTTTAAGTCCACATTTATCACGTTTGCTGCTATTTTACTAGTTTTGAATATTTGTTTGAATACATCATCTGCATTTTTCCTGTCTTGCTGCAACACATATAAAAGTTCCTGCACGCGTGTTAAATCCTGCATTAATTCAATGGAAACGCCCTGTAATATGACAGTGTTTGGTTCAAATTTTGCTGGATATTTTCCCATAATTTTTGTAATGACTATTGATGATCAGAAGGGTTACAGCACGAAGAATCTCATGTGCTCGCTGCCGCACTTTGCTATTAAAATGCATTGGTGATGAAATTTCTTGTAGTCCTTCCACATCAGTTGTAAAGTTCTCGTTAAAATGCCCGACACATTTATGTTTCTCAGTCGATCGTGTGGTAGGTCTGGGCGAGACAATCAGCTCACATACATTGAATTGCATTACTTCATCAACTTAATATCTACAAACATCCTTAACCCTCCCAAATCGATCATAACTGAGACAACATTTCTTAACTATGAGAAGAATATGAAAAGTTCTTAAATCTCATTGACTGTATTTGCAGTCACTGGCAGTCCCCTGCGGGTGGCCCTGAGAGTAGCGTCTAAGATCACGTGGCCACCAAAACGGGTGATAATTTACTAAGAAATGACACTTCTCACTAGCCTGGAGAAGAGATGCAAGAAGAAGTGGGAGCAGAGGCATTAAAAGATCTACCATGTAGGCTATCGTGGTTCACAAGAAGATGTGCGCCTTCGCAATGATTTCAAAAGGTATTTTATATTACAGTCTGTCTCAGTTGAATGGCAGTGGAGCACTGTAAGGTGCAGGAGGCAAAGAAATTAATGGCCTTATGTTTAGACTGCCCAAAGCACCCAATATTATCATCAGTACGTTTACTGTGTTTGACTTTGTAATTTATTATCCTAACTATCAAATAAAGCTAGTATTATTAGTACCTGGTCGCTACAATATCTCTACGATTTAGAGCCAAATATTATTTCTTCTATGATGATTGACGTAATTTGGATCCTGAAAATCATATAACTCTTTGTAGCTTTGCACCATAGACTTAAGTAATTCGTAAGGTAAAAAATATGCTTACAACTCAGCATTTCGAGGCACGCATGGGCGTAACAATTTTAAATTTTGGTGGCCATTATGAATGTTCAAATTTTGGTAGCCATTTTGATTTTTCATAATGTTGCAACCAGTTTGACGAGATTAATTTATTGATTGATTTATTGATTAACATGTCTGAGCATGTATGAACACGTAAATTCGAGATGGTATCCCCTATACCTTATAGCGTGATGTTCCAATCCAATATGGCTGATCTCATATCCGAAAACTCGAACCCACACCGGTAAGCTCCCATTGCCCAGTGTTTTGCCGTAAGTTGTCATTTTCATAGTATTACTGAACTGGTTTGAACACTTTACGTTTGATTACCGCATTTCCTTATAAGGTTATACGTTTTATTCTTTTTCCTTCCCTTTATCTCCCCGCCACATCAGCATGTTGTGGAGGTATCACCTCTTTTATACTACTGACTGTATTTCTGAACTAAATACACCCGCAGGCAGATCCAAGACGGTTGCCCCCATATCCGACGACTCGACGACCCCTGTCTGAACATGTCTGAACCTGTATGAACATATTTGACACTGAACATGTTCGATCATGATCGATCATAGCCGATCATGACCGATCATTACCAATAATAACCGGTCATGATCGAGAATATCAAAACCTTTATCTATTGACATATGTAATTTATTCCAATTTTCTTAACTTTGTCACCCTGCGACAACAGTACTTTGCTGTAGAAAACCCGATCATGATAAATCATGTCTAGCCTGTTAGGACCTGGTGACATGTGCAACTTATTCCCTTTTTCTTCCCTTTCTATCCCTGCCACACAAGTTTATGTGGTAGTATCACCTTTTTGATACTACGTACTATTTTTTTATGTAAATACCTCTGCATTTGAACACGTTTGAACCAGTTTGATGGCTGCATTTACATGTATGGCTAAGCTTTTTTTTCCATCGTCTCCTTACCAGACCAGTATTTTAAAAACACTACCGAAATTGTTTGAACACGTCGGACCTCATTTCCTTGTCAGACTATGCAAATCAGCGGTCCATGATGATGGTCATTTGAGATGATGTCACAGGATTACCGCCGTTTTCGACTTCTCCTGTAACCTCACTAGCGTTAATAATAGCTCTGGTGGCGTGTATCCCAACTAGCTTTAATAATCACCGTGGTGGTGCGTTACCTAACTAATGATAGTAATTACCCTGGTGATAAATAACCTAGCTATCGCTAATAATCACGCTGGTGGTTGATAGATCAACTAGCGCTGTTTTTAGACTTGAACGGGTTTATACTTGATCATTTGGCGCCTTCCCTACCCCATACCTCCCCTTCACTCATTTTCGACTAATTTTTTCTACCTCATATAAAAGTCAGAGCCCATAGCGATAATCCCCGTTGACGGAATTTCCTCTCTTTTAACCTTCTCATCGGTTGCTAAGCCCACCACACCCAGAACTCATAAATGTTAGTTACCCAAGCCCCACTCCTTCCACCTCCACCCACTCTTGCCCAAGATGTTAAGGTTTTTTCATTCTCTTTCCAGACGCATTTTAACTCACGACCCAGGATATGAAGCTTTTCCATGCTCATTTCAGGCGAATACCGCTGCAGTTCACCTTCCCACTACACCCTAACCTACAAGCGTCTCAACACAACAGCAAAGCCCCTTACTGAAAATCCCCTCCACTCTCTTCTAACACTTGACCCTCATCATCTCATCATCATGCTCTTCTACCAGCCACCTCCATTGACAGCCCTCATCAACCCATCCCATCCTCATTCTGACACCACTCTACCACAACAGCTCATTGGAGAAGGGACTCAACCTATGCCTTGAAACAGGTTCAGACAGGCATAATGACCTCTTTCTCAACTGATGACCTAGTACAGAACACAGATGTTTACAAAGTGAACCTGCCCAAACAGACTCTTGCAAGTCTTTGAAAACTGTACTCCCTCTATCTTTTTCTCATACCAGCCTTTATCTTCTTCACTAAAGCTAAACATTTAATAATTTGACACCTATCAATAATAAAACATATATTGAATCGTAGGTATTGATCACACCATGCATCATACAACACTTTAGCATCTAGATTTTATATTATGAAAATTAAAAAATGACACCTGAACACGTGAATCGAACCCGGGACCTTTAGCTTAGTACGCAAATGCTGTAACCACTGAGCTATGGCGTACTAAGCCAAAGGTCCCAGGTTCGATTCCCGTGTCCAGGTGTCATTTTTAAATTTTCAGAATATGATATCTAGATGGAGTAATCCTCACTAAAAGTATAAATAATATCTTTGCCTATTTGATTCTTAAATTTAGATTTTAGACATTTTATATTTCAGATCAGCTCCATTGATACTTACGTGTACTTTCTAAAAGTTAATACCTTATATTTTTGGACAGTTAGACCATCAGAGGTCATAACCACTTACAAGGTTCATCCCTTACCTTAATCTATAATACTACATACTTCTCTCATCCTTGAATATAAAGATGAAATTCCCTAACCTTATATTCATGATGGCGTAGATTCATATCTCACAACGACATCTGTTTTATAACGGATTCCTCTCCAGCCCTCTACCCTGCCCTCTGATCACCCGTATATATGTCTTACCATCGTCCTAACCCTCAAGTTCTTAACCTCTTAAAAAGCTCATACACATTCCCCCTCTGCTGATGAACCTTTCAACCTTGAGCGTATAGGATTAATACCAATTAATACTACAAACCATACATAAATTAATAAATACAACATACATACATGTATACAATACATCAGGGACGAATCCTCAATGCATGCTTAGCATGTTACGCACGCGCGTGCCGCCCACAGATTGACCATTTATTCTAACGACCTTGAATGACCCTTCGGGGCCAGTAGTGAACTCTAGTAGAAGAAAGAGAAACTAGTTTAGAGTCCACCCCTATAGTGAGTCACAGAGGGTACATACTCTACCTTTAGCTCACCCCTTTCCCCACTAGAATGCAGGGTTCAAAGAACGATCACTTTAACTCCACGCTAATAAACTATGAACACTTTCTGCAATTATGAACCAGATAAAAACGAGAATAATGTATATTTTTATGATTGTAACTATTAAGAAACCTGTGCATCTTAGACATAAGTAGATACATACATTTAGACATAATTTAGACAGTAAGAAGTTGAATACATCATGACCATTGTTGCTTTGTAGCGTGCTAAATAATGTTTAGCACGTACACTCATAATTTCACATTAAATGATTATCACTACAAATCCAAGAACTATTCATAGTAGCCCTGGTGGAGTATTTTTAAGTTTTTCATGACCGTCCTCGGCGACTCTCTTCTCTGTTTTCTTTCTCCCCCCTTTTGTTTCCATCCCTGTATCGCCTTCTTTGTACTTGTACGTTGTATTGTTATGGTCTACAATCGACCCATTATGTGCGGTGGGGTGGGTTTTTTTTATAATATTTTCCCACCCCTACCCTAAAGAAAAAATTATCAGCCCGCCAGGGCGCCAAAATTATTCCATGTATCTAAATGTTCTATGTATTGTTCGTTTTCGAGAGCCCTACGGGGCTGGTGTTAACTGTCTTTATTCATTATGTTTCCTGTTTTTCATGTATATATTTTTGATGTTTAATAATTAAAACGCTAACAAACAAACAAACATAAATTCAATTAATGTGTGGCAGATATAAACTCACTGTGAAATCGTATTGCTGGAAACGCCCAAACATGAGGAAAGATTGCCCCAAGCTGACTGCTCAACACTTCCTGTTGGAAGTTCAACACAAACCTCATTCGTTTGCTAGACTCAAGTGTTATGATATCCCGCATCTAGACGTTGTGGGCAAGGCCGTAGTCAGGGGGGGGGGGGTTTAAACAAACAAACATATTTAATAAATGTAATTATTACTACTCATACAATAATTTAATTAAGCTAATGGGGTAAGAATAAGAAAAGTATTTATGAGGGGTAAGTGTACCCTCATTTGTGTGGAGGGAGCGTTGGAAATAGTGTAATGAAAATACCCTCAATTTAGTAGGGCAGTGCTTGAACTCCAACCCCTTTAACCAACCTTACGAGACAAGCTCCACTTAGTTACTTGTACAGCTCACAAGACCTAAATAATATTAATGAATGTAAATTTTAGAAACTTTATGTTGTTTCTGTTGTATGCTATGAATGTTTTAAATAAAATGTAATAATCACTCGCTGTTTGTCAATAAAATAACTAGTAAGAAAAGGTTGTTATTATTATTTTAAAAAATCCCTAAAATATGTTGTTTGGAAATCCTTGGAGAATCAAAGACAGGAAGAAGATGGCAATATACACGTGACAATATTGCCAGAATGAAATATTAAATAGTGCAGAGTGGTAAATGTTAAGCTTTAATGATGACACATGTGTAGTTACTATAGTTTTAGCAAAAAATATATATATATTTATTTGGGCTGTAGGATATTAGTCGAAAGGAGGCACAAGTATACTATTGATATTATCATTTCAACCAGTTTCACCACTTAAATATTGGTTTATAATTTTAACTAATATAGGTTTAAGGTAAGGTGTCACACACACAAAATCTAACACATTCATTTATAAATTATAACTGCTGTGCTGGTAGATTGATACCCAAGGATAAAGTAAAAAAAAAAAAGATTTAACTATTTTAGAAACAAATGTTTTATTCCTTGAGCCACTTATAACAACAAAAAGAAGTTTTATTTTAAATACTACCATTTAATGTTCTCATTTATATTTTGCCGATATAATATATAACTCTTACATTAATTCATAAGTAATATTGAATACAATTATGAGGATCTTAAATTTATTTTAAATATCATTTAATGTTCGCAACTATATTTTGACGAAATAACATATAACTTTTACTTAAATTCATAAGTTGTTTTATACACTAAATTCATAAGTTATTACGCTTTAAATATCTAGGGAAAATCACAGCATCAATATATTTTGATGAAATAATTTATAACTTTTTCATAAGTTAAATATCTAGGGAAAAATCACGGCGCGTTTATATAACTTTTACATAAATTCATGAGTCTTAACGCTTTAATTATCTAGGAATAGTGTGTTTATTAAATACCTTAACATAACTAAAAAATTAATGAACCTGTTTTATATTTGTCATTTTCCGTGGCATTTTGTGACCAAAAAGAGAAAAATGGCAGAAAAACAGGAAAAAGATATAATTTCAAGCCCACATTAATCAAAATAAAATACGGTGTAGGTTTTTCCACAATTCCACGCTGCAATGACCTGCAAGCAACTGAGTACCTGCTGATGATTATCCAGTTTGGTTTCCAGGGATTTATCACCCAACGATCTAGTCGTAGTCGCCTCGGTGGACGAGCGAGGTATTGTTTACATGAAAAAGTTGTTTGGGTGATTGGTTTCTTAGTCGTAGGCAATTAATCGCTTGGTTTTGGTCTCCTCAGTGGACAAAGGGCCTTACTCTTTAATTTTCCAACCCCCAATATTCAACGTGTGTTTCACTTTTAACAAAATGTACAATTCATTTACCCCAAAAGTGGCAAGCTTTTTTTACTAAATAATATTTTCATTACATCCAGTCAAGATTCAAACTATGTTACCAGAAAACCAAACTAAAGGCTGTTTTTATAAACTAATCTTGGTCAACCACTTATCCGGGATACGAATAGCAAGCATTTCAGGTTGAGTGGGGTATTGGCTGACGTTTTAGTCTCGACTATATATTTTGACGATCAACATTCAAAACGTGTTTCTCCAAAAATTAAAAATATAGAATTATGTTTATGTACATAGCTGTTTCATCTTGTTATCTCATATTGAAATGTCAAATTTGTGAAAGTTATTACTGTGTCGTACTATTAAAAATAGTTTAGAAAAACAGTGAATTTTTTTTCAAAACATGTTTGGGTCATGGCCGACATGTGTTCTATTACTATTTAGTCTAGCAATCAATCATGCATAGAGCATCGATGCATTTCAGCCTTGGCATTCTGATTCGCCACTGCTGTCACATGATCATAATATGTCAATTGTCTTCAGGTTGTTTTTGTGCTTTTAAACAGTTACTGTGCATTTATTTGGTCCTTACAACATATATAATATCAAAACGTGATTTTTTCAAAACGTGATTTGTCCAACATTGTTTATTCAAAGTGTTTTGTTCTCTATTTAAACATCATTTACAGTTCTGTTGTTATAATATGATTTCAGAGGTATTTTTCCACATTATTTTGATCATATCATACATATATATTTTTTTAGCGGCCCATCCCACTACCAGTTTGGGCTATACGCCTGTACACCAATTACTCTAGTGGGCTAGGGATTATGAAGGTTGAATTTAGATTACTTGTACCCGCATTTGCGTGGAGGGATAGTAGAAAACCTTTTAGGAAAAACCGCCCTCAGTACATCGACCGGTATCGAACCTCAATCTCCCCGTCATCAGTCTAGACTATTGTGAGACTACCAAAGTGGGTACATAATATTTTTAAGTATAAACAATTTTAATAAATTAAAAGTAGTGGCATTTATCTTAATATAAATAATTCTTCTGTACGTGTTTATGTCACTGAACATCTCCTAAACGGCTGGACCGATTTTGATGAAATTTTGTGTGTGTGTTTGAGTGGGTCCGTGGATGGTTTAGATTCACAATTGGACCCAGTAGGTGGCGCTGAAATCGGGTTCTAGGATTTTTTATTTTTTAGGGAATTTATTTTTTATTTTTTGCATATCAAAACATGTAACCTCAAAATTTCATGCCCCCCCACCCCCCAATATTTATAATAATGAATATAATATTAATAATTGACCTTTAAAATAATCATAAGTTCATCAATAATTGACTGTTAAAACCTTCTGAAAAGTTCATGAATAATTGAACTTCTGAGAATAATTCATAGTTATGTTTGTTTTTCGATACAGCTGATATTTGTGGAGTTGTGGGCGAAATGCCAAAAGGGAAAAGATGTTTTATTTTGTATGTTGTCTTGACAAACACTGAATTTGTAATATTTGTGTTACTCACTAATTGGAGTTCATTGTGAGTTTGTAATTGTGATAATCACATAGTATTTGTTTTACTATCGAAATCAATTATGCCACCCAAACGAAAAGCGAACGTTTCGGGCAGGACAACGTCTGTCGGGTCCACTAGTTCAATATATTTTTTTTTATTTTTTCCAGACAATCACGTTAGTTATTACAAAACACGTTTTAAATGTTTGCTCTTGATAGGATCTAAGTGAGGCTGACATCTATCTATATCAGGCACCTTCCTTTCTCGTTGGTCGTGATTCCGGCGCCAGCGTTGCTATGTTCAAGGTGTACGACAGCCGTGTATTGATCAAGGGAGACTTTGAAGCACGCGACACGCGCGTTAAGATCAATGCGGAGAGTTCAGGTTGGGCACGCAAAGACTCGCGTCGTCGCGCGCAAGGATTAAGATATCATGCTCATCTCGTAGGCTTTTCCTATGATTAGATCAGGGTTTGAATCCTGGCACAGTGGTATTTACAAGATAGTTTCCCCCTTCTCCCTCAGCACAAGTAGCAGATACATTTCTTCTATAATATACCTTCATCATTCTTTACTACACTAGCGTAATTAAATGCGGATATACAGGGTGGGTCTTTGTCGTTGAAAATATAAATAAAAACAAATAACGAGGTTTATGTACAAAGAAAGTGTTCAGAGGTAAACTATCAAAATCTTCATTTATATTTTGTTATGTTTGCATTTACACACTTTCAGCAAATATGCTCCATTTTCACAATAAATGGTTTTTTAATTAATTTGAAAATTGTATTTTTTTTACCATGCCTTAATACCAGTTCTAGCTATACACATATTTTGAGCACATTAAAGGAGTAGGTATGCGGTAGGTAGAGTTTTAAAGGAAATGTACCTATATTTACTTGGAGGTAGAGTGAGAAACTGTTGGGGGAAAAAACTCTGTACACCTGACCAGGATTCGAACCTCAATCTGTTTGTTGACGTAAACGCAGTCTAGCATATTAGTGAAGCCTTAGACCAAGCGATCATTGATACGGGTAAAATATATTTTTTTAAAATTAAACGCGCACACTATTACAAAAATACTGTTAATAATTTGACATCGAAATAGAACATCTTTGTATTTAAAATGAGAAGATATTAATCAAAGCAAAGATTTTCTTAGTAAACTCAAATATCTGCATTTTCTTTAAATTGAACTTTTTTTTTTTTACAATTCACAGTCATTTACTTATATTTAATATTATTTCAAATATTTAATGGGTAGTCGATTAAAATAATACGTCGATGCTGAAATAGCTCAAAAATTGTATCTAGGCCTAATAGATCATAACAAATAAACTAGTAGGTGATTGTGGTCTTAGGCGAGCGGTTGGGGATAGATACCTCAAGTTCTTTGACTGATTTTCAGGTATTTTTCATTTTTATTCACGCTATACCATGAAAAAACCGATTCAAATTTCTACTTTAGGGTGGCATTTATTAAGTTTAGCAACAAGATTTTTTTTAATGTATTCGTTCATATAATGTTTTTAATGGCCAAAGCTGTATTGAAAATGTTATTATTTGATTCTTTGAATGTAGAATAATGTATTGCCCTCGAGTATATAAAGGGCATGAAGAGGCTCAGGGCCGTAACGAAGGGGGATGTTTAGAAGATTCAAAGCCCCCCCTTCCCAAAAGTTGGATGATTATTTATGTATATTATTACTCCTACCCAATACCTAGACTAGGAGTCCATAACACCTACAACCCCAATATACTGTTTTCAAAAAAGGTTTTCAAATTACTTTGAGAAGGATTCAATGGTAAAAGAAGATTCACCAGCCATCGCATTTATAACACCTCCCAAAATAAATTTCTGGACAAGACCCTGTGAAAATTTACAACTGTCTCACGATACCTATGGCGTAATTTTGTTTAATAGGTGTCGTTTTGACATTCGTGATTCTAGCTGAGCTAAATTTGTAAAATCGATCCGTAGCGGTCACGTGAGTGGTAAAGTCTGCCCGAGTCAAAGAGGTCAGTCATTCGGACAGTTTTGTTGTGCCAGCAAGTCTGAAAACCTCAGGTAAGAAAAAACAATCACTTTAAACTGAGGGTTTGGTAATCAGATGATTGTGCATGTCGTCACAATTAAGGGTCGTCGTTCACGTGATTCAAGTATTTTAGTCGATCAATTTATAGTTGAACAGCGGCGTCGTATGTTGAATTCCATTTGAATGTCAACAGTTAAAACAGGTCCAACGTTTGTTGCAAGGCCGTAGCCAGCCAATAATTTCGAGTGGGGGGGGAGTGGTTGGTGGGCACACCTCTCAATTGCTGGAAGCTAGAAAAAAATCTAAATAATAAACAGTTCTAGAAACTATCTGAAGTGTTTTTTTATGACAACATAGCCCCCTAACTACCAGAGGCTAGGAAAAATTCTAAATACTAAACACATTTAGAAGCTATCTGAAGTATTTTTATGGTAGCACAGCCCCCTAATTTGTACTTTTATCTTGATTTTGATATTGTTTGAACCATAAATAAAGCAAATATATATTTTGTTCATAAAATTTCTGAGGGGTTTGAACCCCACCCCCATGGCTACGGCCTTGGTTTGTTGATAAATCCATTATGTTTTTGAACGTTTTGAAACACAACTCATTTTAATTTCAACTAGCTTTCAACCTCTTGTTTATCGTACCAAATTTGAATCATGTGAACGCCCCTTTTGGGAATTAGTTTACTAGGATTATATCAGTAGGGGAAGGAGGAATGTTTAACTTTACAGGCGGGGAGGAGGATGTATTATAAAACAATGGTATAAGAATAATATGTACGCATTCACATAAACCCCATTCACTGTAGAAATTACTCTCTGAAAGGTATTTTTTCCTACCAATATCCTACTATATAATAGATTTCTGGTAGGGAAAAAGGTCTTTCAGAAAACAATTCCTACGGCGAACAGACTTTAGGTGGGAACGTGTATTAAACGTAAAGCTCATTTAGTCTGGTTCAACAGGTATGAAAAGCTGTAAATTCAAATAACAGCAGGATTTACTGAAGCTGGTTTTTATCAATGGTTTCCCACTCTCCCTACACGAAAATGAGGGTACATTTCTTCTCAGATCTGCTTTACTCATCCCTATCGTACATCATTAGCCTGATTAAATGTGGACAGCTATGACGGAACGTAGTACGCTATGAAAACAAACATATAGAGAGAGGTCTATAGGCTTAGTTTGTGGGGTAGAAAATGGTGTATATAAATTTAAATATAGGCTATCCTTTGGGAAGTATAAATTATTTTTAACTGCCAGCATTTTGTCAAGCCATTTAAAAATAAACAAATACTTCTTCTCTGATGACAATCTGATGGCATGATTAAGTAAATATAGAAAAATGATAATAGGATAGGTATTTGAACCCTCGCCTTCTGGCTTAGTTTGATGAACGATTTTGCCACTGAGCTATCCGGGACCTTTTCCATGTTAGTGTTTTATCCAACCACATAAGGTTTGCTATGAGGGTATTCGGTACTTATATTTGTGTATAAATATTCTGATTTTATAAAACACATAATTAAAAAAAATTGCTATTGCATTATTTTTACATGTTTCATCATTATAATAATTGATATACAAGGTAAGGTTTTAAATCGAAGTTACCATGAGTATAGATAGTCATTTCATTTATTTGAGGTATTTAACACGTACTGTACTTTCTAAACCGATTTATTATATCAGCACACGACTTATAAACTGACTTAATTCTAGAACAGACACAGCACCCAGCCCCAGGCCGTTAGTTCATCACTGTGAAAGGGTAAACCCCCATTTGACCGATGATAAAAGTTTCGGTCGTTCCAAGAATCGATCCCCAGGACCCTCATCTCAGTAGTCAGACATTCTACCAAATACAAGGTGTCAGACTATTAGTTTAGTCGAAGAATGTCTGTTGTATAGCCTCATCGACCTTCATTTTGCCACAATATATTGTGAAAGCGTAATAAATAGACTTATTACTGACTAGAACCGAGCATCATGGCCACCTGCAGTAACGTGCATGGCGGGGACACTTGCTCTTCCCCCCCCCCCCAGAATTTCCAATTTAATTTAATAAATGAAATATTTCTTTTACAAGAAAACCTTGTTAGCATTTTTAAATTTTCTAGTTTGCCACAAATTTTTTTCTTCAAACCAAACTGATTTTGTAGAATTTGGCAATGATTGAAGACGCTTTCAGTTTATATTTAAGTAGGTAGTGTTTTTATGTAATGTTGTAAAATGAGTTAAAATTATAAGAGTGTGTTAAAATAAATCATTTCAAAAATGTTTATTTTACTTCACCAAAATAATAATTTCTCGATAAATTTACCTTTCCAGGACTTCCTTCTTAAAAAAAAAATCCTAAGCTTATTGAATCATTGTATTTTGTATAGTTGTAATGAATAAGATATGGGATTTTTAATTAATGTTACCAAATTAACAAAATTAAGGTAATTCTTATGATACAAATTTATTTATAGAGTCATGAATAGAATTAAATTTTATTGTTTTATTTTAGATGTATGCAATTTTATTTTTATAGGTTTACTAGTTGGATTCAGTTTAAAGCAAAACTCTTCTCTTTGCAATGTCAATATTTTTTAGTATATTTACAGTGCCAGTGTAATGCCAGTGCCAGCAGAAAGTTTTCCAGGCGCGTGCATGTGGTTGGGAAAATATTTTTGCCCCTCCTCCCTTGAAAGAGGCCTGCGGGCGCAACTGCCGAACATGTCTAGCAATTTCTCCTGTAATGGATAAGTCCCGTTCATGGTAGGAAGAGTGATCAGAATTCTACTATTATAATAGGATTTTAGTAGGAAAAAACCCTTTCAGACTTAATGCATTGCGTGGCTAACCTAGACAACGCTTTTCTTTGCTCCAAACAGACAGAAAAAAATCTCTTCAATTTAGCTTCTTCTGACCGAGTTTTTAATTAATTTTAAATATTTAATTAAAATTTTAAAATTCTAGCTTCAAGGTACACATGCCCTCCCATATTATATATTCCGCAGTCGTTTTGCGCTGAACTAGTAAAGAATATTATATGCCTGAGGCACGCACAGGAATAGTTGATGTGTGGATTCTAATTTCAACCTAGTCTAGAAAAAAAAACCACCCGCACTGGCGATCACATTTTATAAGGCGTCAGTCCCTCTCAACTGGATTGCCGGTGACCGGGATGTCGAATGTCAGCTGGATGTGTTTAAGTTCTAGTTTAAATCTTTTGAAGTTAAAATAAATGGTACGGCACACCGCACAGACTTTCTCTCTCTTTCTATAAACTCGTAAGATTTCTGAACGGAATAATGTACATTGTATCATCACCACTCCACATAAGAACACGCATAAAATAATATACAATGATATAGAATCAATGAGAAAAGAGGCGCATCTTTGTCCACCTAAGAGCATTTCAAACAGTTTAATGTCTTCCACAAGGGTCAACACTTCGTATTAAAATTTCGATTTCTGGTTAAAATTTTAACATTTTATAAGGTGTTGCAGATCTTCAAGTCATCGCATTGATATTTAATTATTCATTTATACATTTTGACCAATAAAAAATGTAAATATTGACTATTGAGTCTAAAATGGAGATAGATCATTGCTATGCAAACATTTCTCCTAAGAGCTTTAAGGAAAAATAACATACTTTTTTAGATACTTATATTTAATTACTCTATGGCATTGGAGAATTATTGCGTTAAGACTTAAGTAGTATATGTTTACAACTAAAGCTCACAAAATTGTATTAATATATTTGCAAATATCTCAGAAACTGTTGCTTTTATAAAAATATATGTCAAATAAAAGTTTTTTATTTCTAATAGTCCTACAATTTTGCAATGATAAGTTGTTTAGTTTCTCAAATAGTTGTGGAGATACGGAAATTAACGCTTCTGTAAAGTACCCTAAAAATCATTTTCATAGGAAAATGAAAATAGCCAGTTTATTTATAATCTTAATCAACGCCTAGATACGAATTTTAATCAAAATCGTTTGAGCAGATTTTGAGAAAACCAAATTTTTCTCTTTTCGCCCTTCAGTAAACTACCCTTAATTTTAAGTTTTTATAGACACACAGACAGACGGCATTGCAAAGACTATTTTTTAGGGTTCGGGGGGTCATGAGACGTCGACATCCATCAACATTTCAGGTTAGTTTTTTTTTACGGTCGCAATACTTAAACTTTAATGTCCAAAAAGTTAAAAAAATTCATATAATTGCGTATAGATTGAAAGTTATTGATTTTATAAAAATATGTTTCGGATAAAATATCTGTATTATAAATATATATACATATTTGTAATGCTAAGTAATTTCATATCTCAAATAGTTTCGGAGCTATTATAAAAAATGTTAATTGACGCATCAGACCGGAGCCCTTAAAGCCATTTTGCCGAAATATTGAGGGTAGCCATTTTGTTTGGAATATTTATTAATGTTTATAAATGAAATTTAATCAAAATCGTTAGAGCCGATTTTGAGAAAATCGACTTTTTCTCTTTTTGCCCTTCAGTAAACTACCCTTAATTTTAAGTTTTAATAGACACACAGACAGACGGCATTGCAAAGACTATTTTTTAGGGTTCGGGGGGTCATGAGACGTCGACATCCATCAACATTTCAGGTTAGTTTTTTTTACGATCGCAATACTTAAGCTTTAATGTCCAAAAAGTTAAAAATATATATATAATTGCGTATAGATTGAAAATTATTGATTTTATAAAAATATGTTTCGAATAAAATATTTGTATTATAAATATATATACATATTTGTAATGCTAAGTAATTTCATATCTCAAATAGTTTCGGAGCTATTATAAAAAATGTTAATTTACGCATCAGACCGGAGCCCTTAAAGCCATTTTGCCGAAATATTGAGAGTAGCCATTTTGTTTGGAATATTTATTAATGTTCATAAATGAAATTTAATCAAAATCGTTAGAGCCGATTTTGAGAAAATCGACTTTTTCTCTTTTTGCCCTTCAGTAAACTACCCTTAATTTTAAGTTTTAATAGACACACAGACAGACGGCATTGCAAAGACTATTTTTTAGGGTTCGGGGGGTCATGAGACGTCGAAATCCATCAACATTTCAGGTTAGTTTTTTTTACGATCGCAATACTTAAGCTTTAATGTCCAAAAAGCTAAAAATATATATATAATTGCGTATAGATTGAAAATTATTGATTTTATAAAAATATGTTTCGAATAAAATATTTGTATTATAAATATATATACATATTTGTAATGCTAAGTAATTTCATATCTCAAATAGTTTCGGAGCTATTATAAAAAATGTTAATTTACGCATCAGACCGGAGCCCTTAAAGCCATTTTGCCGAAATATTGAGAGTAGCCATTTTGTTTGGAATATTTATTAATGTTCATAAATGAAATTTAATCAAAATCGTTAGAGCCGATTTTGAGAAAATCGACTTTTTCTCTTTTTTCCCTTCAGTAAACTACCCTTAATTTTAGGGGTAGATATCCAATTCCAAAAACCCCTCGGGGCAACCCTATGAAAACCCTAGATATCAAGTTTCAGCTCAATCGGTAAAATAGTTTAGGCTCTAGTTGGAGGTACAGACAGACAGACAGACAGACAGACAGACGGAAATTCAAAAACCACTTTTTCGGATTCAGGAAGTCATGAAACGTCAAAATTCATCAAAATCTCGAGTTCGATTTTTTTGACGATCACAATACTTTCTCTACCTGTAAAATAGAGAGAAAGTAAAAAGGTAGGGGGGTTTTATCGACAGAAACTTTTATGTTTATGATTTAAAGTAAACAAAATTCGTTTCATCAGGCCTTTTTCCTACCATACGTAATATGCACAAGTTAATTCAAACATACTATGTATACCAAGAGAAAAATTCTAGCACTTCAAGCTGAATAAGTTCGTTTATGATGAAAAGTATAAAATCATCTACGGATATTTTACCTATTAATATAGTTTTTTAATATCTATTAGCCATCTGTATCTCATAATAGTTGTCGATAAAATAAAATACAATAAACGTTTGAATTAAATTGTAATATAGCCCATAGTCGCAGTGTATATTTTAACGGCAATGTGTGTAAACCTGGCATTCCCTAAAAATGCCTAATCTTTCTATATAATTCCTAAGTGGTTTTAGCAAAGTATGAAATAAATTAGTTTTTCTGTTGTATTTCATACTTTTCCTAGGAAATTTATAGGATAATCAGTCATTATATATTACCGAGAACAATAGCTAACCTAACCTAACCTAACCTAACCTAACCTAAGCTTACTTTACCTAACTACCCTATTCTAGTTGAAAATAAGTATGAAATACGACAGAAAATCTCGTTTATTCCATACTTTGCCACAATCACCCTGGCATTATATAGAAAGCCTAGGCATTTTATAGAACGCCTTGATTTCACACATTGCCGGTGACATATACATACTTTATTTTTTGCATCGTATCTTATCACCCGTCTGGGCTACCCACATTTAACTAAACCTATAGGGTGGGTTGAAAAAGAAAGAATGTATAAGAAACATACCCGCAACTTTGCATGAAGATAGAGTGGGGGACCGTCTTGATAAAACTACCCTCAGCACACCCAGCCTGGATTCGAGCCACAATCTCGTGACCGGCAACCTAGACCAGAAGAGCTTGAAGTTTAGTCCACGTCATCGCCGATACAATTTATGTGTACACTCATTTACAATCAAAAGAAATGATCTTACCTCGTATGGTCCCACGAAGTAGCTTTTAAGATTGGTTCATGATGTAATACGTCAAATTAGGCCCGATACTTTTAAAATAAAACCATGAAGTGAGCCTGATCATTTGTCAGGGGTTGTCCATAAACTACGTACGCATCATATCAGGAGGGGGTGGGGGCAAGTAGTGCTTGGCGTGACCAAGCGTGACGACGGGGAGTAGGATAATTCGTGACGTCACATTTCAATTAAGCGTAAAGAGGCTGCGTTCTGTGTTAAAACCGGACTGCGCGCAAGTATAAACAAACTGCGATCGACAAAACGACTTCGATCTTCGAGCTTGGAGAACACTTACGAACACGTTTCAGTAAAAGGATTATATTATAGGCTCTAAAATCAAAAATACTATTTAAATGAGAGTTTATGGGAGGGTGGAGGTGTGGCGTGACAGATATTATGACGTAATATTAGAAGGAGGATTCACATAATTGTGGCAATGTATGACAAAAAGGGGGGGGGGG
>CABFWB010000404.1:25336-67983 GCA_902151455.1 Timema bartmani | reverse complement strand
GTCTTATAAATATTGAAAATAAAATTTGTATAATGTGTTGTGTTATGAAACATCAGTGAAATTAAATAAGTAACGTGATAAGAGTAACCGTTGTTACTCGGCGGCACCACTACGACATGAACTGAAATATGAGATGGTGTGAGGGCTATTGGGGGAGGGGGGGCGCTTCTTTAAAGACTGCCCCGGGGTGTTGACTTCACACGCGGCGGGCCTGCAAATGCTTACCCCTAAAAATAAGTATACAGTGTTATTTATCATGTAGAGCACCCTCAAGATACTCATTTGGGATCAAATAGTTAGAGCCATTTTTAAAATACTTCAATTTTTTTTTAAATTATCCAGTTGTAAACTGCCATTAAACGAAATGTTATCAAAAAAACCAGAATACAGTGCAATTTTCCATGTCAAACACGCCCAAGATACCCATTTATAACCAAATCATTAGAGTAATTTTTAAAATATATCATGTTTTTGAAATATCAATCATCAGTAACTAACCGTAAGCAAATTTTCACCCCAAAAACAAGTAAGTATACAGTGTTATTTGTTATTTTAAACTCTCCCAAGTTAGGCACCCATTTAGAACAAATTAGTAAGAGCCTTTTTATGTATATATATATATTTCAAGATGTTTAAAAATCAGTCATTGGTAGACTACCGGTACTCATAAACAATTTTTTACCCCCTCCCCCCCAAAAGTGTACATTGTTATTTTTCATACCGTTACTACACATTTCTCAGATAGAAATTTTAAACAAAATCGTAAGTGCAATTTTCAAAGAATTTCGAATTTTCTAAAAATTTCCCATCAGCAATGAAATTTCACCCAAAAACCAATGATACAGTGATATTTATCATCTCAAACAAATTTTATACATGCATTTGAAACATTATCGTTAGATCCATTTTAGAAAAATTTGGAATTAAAAAAAATCACTTATCAGTAATCTGCCCTTAATTTAAATCTCCGCAGTTTACTTCAAAAATATATCCTTTGAATTTACAGGTATACGTATACAGGCGGTATATTAGCCTCCAACTGTCTCTATACAATTAATAACTTCTGTACAGTCCCTGTCAAAATGCGATTGTTTAAGGTTACACATTTTAGTAATGTGACGATGACCATTACAGAGGAAACAAATTCAACGATTATGTTTTACTCTACTGCCTTTTTTACAATGATTAGAACGCCCGCAGTATTTACACTCTCTTCGGTAGGATGTAGTTGGGGCAGTATAATCACACAGACTAAACTGCCTGATTGAACGTTTTCCTTGCAGGTTTTAATTTTCAAAGGTTCCTTTTGAGCCTTTAGTTCTCCTGGTTTTCCTTTTATAATAACTTGCATTACGATAATTATTAAAATCTTCACTATCCACTTGATAGACGTCACCGACCCGACCTGATGTTTGCATCATTACTTAAAACTGAGCAGAAACCATCTCAAAATCTTTGGAAATTCTACAAGCATCTCCAAAAATGCAATAGTATTATAAATATGGCATACCACACCACAAGATGGCGCCCGTCCTCGTAAGGTATTATTGTGTAATGAGTGATGCCTCTAAGCCCCTGAGAGCTAGCAGGTTTCATCTTGACCCCTGAAGGTTTACTTTACCCACACTTCATACCCTCACCCCCTCAACACTTTTTAATTTATTTTTTACCCAACACCACGCTCAAACCCCATAATGGTAATCTCCAGACGAATGTTAATGCATTTCTTTCTATTTTAACCTCCTCACCGATAGGTTTACATCATCACATCTCGAACCAATGACGGTAAATTACCCTCTTATATCTCTCCTCCTCTCCTCACCCTAAACTATAAAGATGTTAAGATTTTTCCACTATCTCTCCAGCCAAACCCTGGTGCACTTCAAATACCCTCTGCTCCTCTACACCCTAAACTACTGCTCGCAGGAATCGCAACCCAGAAACCAAACCCCTGAATGAAAATTCCCGGAAGCTGAGTTTCCAAAATTATGACCCATAACAGTGAATTGCCATCTCCATCCCCACAACCAACCATTTCCCACCCACTCCTCCACCATAATCCTCCTCCGCTCCATACCTCCCCTCACAAAACAACCCGAACCCCTAATATTAAATTACCTTCTCCAACTCCACCCCATCCCCTCCTTCCTACGGCGTTATGACGTAACTACGTAACCCTTGCCCTACCTGTCAACTCTCATCACCCTTCTCAAACTCCTCAACCTGACATGTGACCGATGAATTTACAACCACTTGACGTCATCTGACCGAAGTTCTGCAGACGTCCTGACGCGAGACTGCTCGTAGACGTGAATTTCCTCAGTGCAATATCTAACACTATACATTTCTCCTCTTTTAATCAGATTCTGATGCAGAATGGATACACCTTCTTATCTTTATGTATACTTTCTAAACGCTACTATCCTTAATTCCCTATCTTAGAGGGATCACTCCCAATATTCTTGGTCGGATAGCTAAAGGCCTAACACTCGAGTTCATAGCGGTAAATTCTCATCCACTTAAATACTCCAAAGTTCGTCCGTAATCTTTAATACTGCATTAAACGTTACAATTTCCATTACTGAAGACAATGCAAATGTATAATTAATTCACCTTCTAGCTAGGCATACTTTATAACAATTTCCACACCTCCTCATCGGAGACAGGACGCTCTCCATCCCTAGGAGTAGGTTCAGACAAGTATGCTAACCTCCCTCCCTATTGATGATGTCTCACACACAGTACTAAGGTTTACGAGGCGAGCTTGTTCCAATAAGAATATCCGTACTTCACCATGCATTGATCAGTGACATACGTCGTAAGACATTTAACGGGTTCATGACTCCTCAATCTAAGTCAAGCATTATACTTCAATGGTACCTTTCCCTAGTCTAAACCGGTTTCAATTCGTCTGGAGGAAGGCTGAAAGAATCGGAGGCATGGAGGTGTTGATATAGAATAAAACGATGTTGATTAAATACATTTGCTTTCTTTATTACAACCTGATAACAATAGTTTTAAGCCTAACATAATTGTAAATAAGCAATAGCATCTGTTTAAGAGACAATAATAATGATATATAATAAAAAATATTAATTAAAATCAAAAGTATTACTAAACCATAGGGATCTACTAATGGAAAGGATATATTATAATAAACGTGATTAATTAAAAGCAAATGTCTTACACCTAAAAATGATCTAAATATATAGTCGGAACCAGCATTTGTCTGGAAAGATAATGGAAAAAAACCTTTATATATTTATAACCTATGGTGGAAGAAGGGTTATAGGATAGTATTTACTATTATGAGTTCTGGGTATGATGTCGGGCAAAAAAATTAATAAAAAGAATATAACCTTTTAACAAATAAATATATATAATAAAAATTATTAAAAAAGAGGGGAGTGATTCTTCAGAGGCTAAGATGCAACCTGCTAGCCCTCAATGGCTGTGGGGCAGCACGCATTACACCCTAATACCTTACGTGGACGGACGCATCTTGTAGTGTGGTATGCCTTTATTATAATGCAATGTTGATTGCTCAACCAATAACCTTTAAACTAAAGGTTTCCTTTGGAATGCCAGATATTAGCTTATTCCTAAGCACTTGGTATAAAAAATATCCCGAAGTCACAACTTGATGCCATTTGTTTTGTTGACGTAACAAAATCGGAAACAAACTCACCAAGATGTTGACACCTTTGATAAAACTTTAAGCGCTTTATTGGAATTAACTTTGTAGGGGAACAATTTTCGACCAACACATTAAACAACTCTTCGTACGATTTGTGTAGAGAATTAACAGGTAAAAACTGCATAAACTTTGACCTCTCCCTATTAAACTATAAGCGTAGAAACTTTTTCATACTCCTCGGTTTAATTTCCATTAAAAGAAAAAGCAGTGAACTGTTCCCACGTAGTTTTTAAAAGTTTCCACTTGTGGCTCGTAGAGAGGGACAAGATCGACCGAATGTATTCTTGTAGCACGCACATCATGAACCTCTATTTTGAATATTAAAGAACGCGACCGATGCAACTTATTTTAAACACATAAAACGAAATTTAGTTTGAAGTATTTCCCATGTAAACAAATAAGTTCTTCTTCACCAAATGTTAAGTACACACAGGGGAAATATATATTTAAAAAAATGCACAAGTATATCCATGAATGGCCAACTGTATTCTGATCCATTCACAAGACACACCTAAGCAAGAGGTAGCCATTCTATTCTTGTCAACTTGCCAACTTAACAACTTAACTTACTACCCGTTCGGGTTATACGCTTAAGTTACTAATTACACTAATGGATTATGAATTGGGAAGGTTGATTTTAAAGGAAGTGAACCCGCATTTGCGTGGAGGGAGAGTGTAAAACCATTTAGGAAAAAAAACCTCAGTTCACCCGACCGAGATTCGAACCTCGATCTACCCGTCCTCGGTGGTCTAGCTCAACACGACTGGCGCGTTAGCCAACTACGCCACCAAGGTGGGTAACTTAACAATTCTCTTAAAAACGTAACATTACAGGTAAGCTAACATAACAAAAAAAAGACAAGATGGTGAGTGGGTTTTCTCTTCGGGATCTAGTGAATAAACTCGTAATTATATGGTTGGTATTGTGTTTTTTTGGCATAGGATCTAGTAAAGAAGGATATCCTATGCGATAACTATTGAAGAAGGATATATCCATAGTTGTGAATGTGTTGTATTGTTATCTTGTAGAAAAGGGAACACTCACATTTATGTTTGTTTTTACAGGAACTAGTGAAGAAGGACAGTCTAAAGAGTAACAAGGAGGCTGGCACCACACCAGAAAGCAGTAGTGGTTTGGAGAACCACCACACAATAAGGTTCCAGGGTACACCCCACACCGCACCAGAGACCAGCAGTGGAGGTGAGAGTCCCAACACAGTAGGCTCCCCAAGAGTCCCTCGCAAGTTCATTGCTAACTGGCGACATGCTTGCGACCGCACGCGGGACCGCACCAAGGAGCTTCTCAAAAGATGGAGAACTCTTCCCGAGTCTGAAGAAGGCAGCTTCAAGGATCAGGACTATGACAAAGATAATCAGAGCCATGGTGGCTGGAGCGTGCACGTCTGGGGTTAGTATTAGCAGAGAGACGACTGAATTGTATCCATTCAGACATTTCTTAAACAAGCATCACAAATAAAAAGTCTGATTTGTATCCATTCTCATAATATCCACAAAATCCTGAATTGTATCCATTCTGAATGGTATCAGTTCAGGATTTTGTGGATATTATGAGAATGGATACAAATCAGACTTTTTATTTGTGGTGCTTGTTTAAGAAAATGTCTGAATGGATACAATTCAGCTCCCTCTTAGCAGAGAGTTATGTGTAAACAACACTGTCTACATCGTGCAGTGTAAGCTAGTTCCTAATGACATTCTAATAGTACGACTTTAGTAGATATGGTCCATAAGGTCAGATATGTGGGTCTGTTAAAGTATGTAACTTGTTAGAAATAACTTGTTTACCATGAAAGAACGTTCTTCTTCACCCATCTCGAAATAGGTGGTTTTCCAAGTTCAACAACTAATATACAACTATACATTAGAACATCTTAAAATGAGGAAATCATGGTACGTCAATGTTCTGCCACTTGGATAAAAGTCTAACCAACACACGAATATGAATAAAGTATGAATCTTCGGAAAAACGAATTTAAGAAGATGCATTCAAACATCTATGTCTGTCGTGTAAGATCCTGTTTTTATGAATTCTCACAAAGAAGATGTTCCTTTAAGAATTTGTTTAATTGTAAATATGGCTAGGTTTTGTTTATTTAGCACTAATTCTCTCGACGTATTGATTAATACTTACTGAGATTAACTAAAAGATACTTTTCAATAAAAAATTCTAGCTCTTAATTTCTACCTTAATAAAGTTTTCAATTACCGAGCTACTTGTAGTTTTGGATGTATTAAAAAATATAAAAAATGCTTGTGTTTTGTTTTGTAAGCAGCAACCTGGGTCCGGCGCACTTCCAGTGAAGAAGAAAACTCTATTATTGAACCCAATTGCCTCTCTGAGCTACAGAAAGGAAAGCTCACTCACTTTTTCTCTCGTCTGTTAGACTGGGACCAGAACGAACTCATATGTGAGCAAGACTTTAAGGCTCTTACTGAGGTGAACAATACTCTCTTTACTATTTTTACTTTTTTAATTTAATTTTATTCTCTTAATTAATACATGGTGGTGTATCGATCATCTACCTTCAAACATTAACTGTGCTTTTCTATTTAAATAATTAACTGTATTCAAAAATGGATATAAATGAGCTATATATGTTTGCCATTTGTCACAATATAAAACAAATTTGAAATGTCCTCTTTCAAATGTCGTACATATCAATCGATTTACTCACGCGTTCTTTTAGTCATGTTTTCCATTAAGCACCCAAGTGTGGCTGTCAATATAGCCTGAATTTCATTTCTAACCCTCCACTTTAATTTGTTCAAGTCTGCCAGTCAGGTTGCAAAGACTTTATGTTCCAAATGTTCCTAAAGGGAAAAATGCTGAAATTCCGCGCCAAACCGTTACCTTTAGACCATGTAGAGATTTCTTATAAGAGTTCTTGAGCAAGGGCACCAATGTGGTTTTTTTTTTTTTCCAAATGAGGGGTGGATTGAATTCACATATGCTGGGGGCTTGGCACCACTCCCCTCCTCAAGAGAAAATTTCAGGAACTTAACCTTGTGGGAGAGAATTTTAGAGCATCTAAATATCAAAGTTTCAAGAGCCAATTTTCGTGAGAGAAAGAAAATCTGGAAATTAACAAAAAATAAAATTTAGTTGTAATTGAACCTATTGAAAAAAAAACTCTTTTTCATGAGTTTATTGAACATAAAAAATGAAAAGAAAGCCCTTGAAGGGGAAATGGGAATAAATCTATATTTCATTTATTTTTATCTTTGTTAACACGGATAATGAGGAGTCAAAGATGTTAATAGCAAATTGCAGCCAAATACCCAAATACATCATTTTATTTTTACATGAAAATAAACAGAAAAAAGTTAATAATATTGCAGAGTGATAAGATAGCTGAAGACTCCCTTATCACCCATTTAAGTACGCCAATGTTCTTGAGGATTAGTTTGACTCCAGTATCTCATGTACTATTTGTTTACATTGTCAAACAATTCAAAATGTGCTACGTCTGGCATTATCAGACACCAAATGATATCTGGCTACTCTATCACAGAATTAATTAATTTCTCACAAAAAGTATTTCTTGCAGCACAATCGCTCTCTGACAGTTGATGCACCACCTGAAGTTTGGGGGTGGATCTTACGCGTTTGATATTTTACAGCGTCTGTACAGCACTGCCTCCGGGCTTCTCCTCTGCTGCAAAATCTGTAAGGAGAAACTTAATCACCAGTTATTTATGGCAAGTCGGTTTGGAACACATCCATATCTCCCTATGCTGAAATGTTGGATAAATTTTCAAAGCGTAACTTCTACAGAATCACGATATTTAAAAACAAGAAAAGTATGTATAACAATAGCGCGATTTGCAGCAGACCAAGTTCCATGTTTACTAAAATGGCGTCTAGCTGCTAATGCATCCCATACCAGCGTTATCACTACTTGTAGGCTGTTTGAGTTCTGCTCATGTTAAACTGGTAGATGAACGCTGTTCCATCCTGTATTATATCTTGGTAATGTAAAAAAAAAGTAAAACACTTTTTATAATATCCATGTAAACCATTATCAACAGCATACAAATATAAAATAGACCAATTTTAAATACATTATATTTGTTTTTATATGGTATTGTTAAGAACATCATTAAATGAAAGTGAAATTTATCAAAATAGTTGAATAATTAGACCTACAAAATTGAAAGTTAAATACATTTTATTAAGACATTAAGCTGTGTGAAAACATAAATTGAAGATTTCTAATAACCTTATTTTACTTAATTAATTTGAAATATTGACTATCCCTAAGTACCGGTAAGCTTTTTTCACTTTTAACAAACTATTTGATTATCATGCCTATATTTTAAAATATTCATTACTATTAATAATTTAAATATTTATTTTCGTTTTCTGGTACACCATAGAAATATTTTAATGATACATAGATATTTAAAAAAACTACATGATGTTAGCCCGTGAAAGAGGTATAGCTACCAAGCTACTCCAAACTTAACTGCTTCACAGAAAAATCTGGAAGCTCCTGTGCTCGAACCCGGGACGTCTAAATCTGTAGCCATAAACTATGACCACTAGACCATAGACGCGGTCTACTGAGATAAAGCTGTGATTTGCTTTGCATAGACTACTATACATTTAGAGAAATGGTTTATTTGTTATGATTATATTTTATTGCAAAGTTGCTAAAAACTAATTTTCGAGTGTATCTATTTACAATTCCATATAATTATCAATAACTATTTAAATACAATACTATTTTATTTGATAAACTAGCTGTATCTTCTGAGTTCCTGGACTCGGAGAATTTTTGTCTCACAATCCATGTAATATGTTTGGACAGCGATTACGTCACTTTGCCGACTGGTCCGACAATTCTGCAGAGTTTCATGTATTACGGGAGGTGCAACAAGGATTTGTCGAAACATTCATAACCAATCGTCAGAATCTGTCCACGAAGGATCTGGCCGACGTGACAACACTAGAGCAATGGCTACTGCAATGGAACCACATTTTGGCCAGCGTCAAAGATATGCACGACTTCCCTCTATGGATGCAGTATTTCCCTAAAATCATATTTTTAGTCATTAATAAAAGTGGTGAGTGTTTAAGCCTGAGTTTAGTGTTAATTACAGTTTGTTTTAAACTTTTAGCTAAACTAGTTTTTTTATGTAAAAGAGATATATCCAAAAATGTATAATAGAATATCCTCTCAAGCACGGTGCCATGCTCTAAAATCACAACGTGGAAATATTTTCCACATTTACTGAAGGGGCCTTAAAAACACATGTTACCAAATATTTAAATTATCTGATTTAAATAAGTGATAATCATTAAGCATATTTGTTAGTCATCAGTGATGGCCATAAAAATTACAAAATCAAGGATTCATTGTTGAATTGATTTTACTCGCATATGACCTTAATAATAAGAACTATTGCTTTATTTCAAGGTAGTTTCTTAACGATCCACATTCTTCCAACAATTATATCTCTTTTATACTACTGTTGTGTACGGCCCTGATTTATATTTAATTATAATCGAAAAAGATATTAATTTTATATGTGCTTAAAATTAGTGAACTATGTTGTTAATATTTGAAAATAAACACTTTTTAATATTGTATATGTATATAACTTTAAAAATAAATACCAAATCATCAAAATGTGCCCCCAACAAATGACACGTTGAGTTTGTGATTCAATAACCACACTTTTAGCAATTAGGTTTTAGGGGAAATAAGGTCCAAGCAGCTTGGTGTGTGTTCTAAAAGCAAGAATGTACTTAGAAACCAACCTCCATCCCTGGGGGGAAAACTTGGAATTACTGAAAATGCGTAATCACAAACGTTATTAATTTTATTTGTATATTAATCAGTACACAGGTATAATACGCTTTTTAATTTAGGCCTAACCCATGTAACTGTTTAAAGATACAACAGAAGCTGCATACACTGAAACCAACTTTTAAGAATTTGTTAGGACATTTTTGTAAACGTCATGAGATCAAGCACGAAGCCAACCAAATGATCTTAGGGGCTTAAGTGCTGTTATAAAAAATATATTGAGTTTAAAATTTTCAAAAAGAAAACCTCATTGAAAGAGGGCAAAACCGATATTTTAAAAATAAAAAATAATTTTCAAATTTGAAGACAATATTTTTTTTAAAGTTCAAAAACTGCCAATTTATTCACAGACATGAGTCACATAACGTTTATTTTATTAAATAGTTTTGATCAAAACTAAAACAAATGGTTTATCTTACATTTTTTAACTTAAAAAAATCCCACCTTGGTAGATGAGGGGTGTAGGAGGGGAAATAAGTGTAATTTAATATTTGAAAAACTTTATTAAAATACCAGTACGAAATGTTATTCCTTTAAATATATTATAATTATGATTTATAAATGTTTGTAAAATTATTCATTTGAAATTGCTGTTTGTTTAGGATCCGGTGTAATATCCAGGGATGAGTTACGAGTCTTCTACTCATCGTTCCTTGGTTTTGACACACAGAGAGTTGGAGAAGTCTTGGATATTGCCTACAACAACATGACCTCGGTTGGTGAAGTTATTGGTCAATGAATCAACTTTTATATTTTTTTGGATCATTATTAATCAAGTAAAAGAATTCGAAATCATGAACTGTATCATTCATCCATAAACAACCAAGAACAATCACACACTACTAAATTTCACAGTCAAAACAAGAAGCAAATAGACGACGTGCGCGAAACTGCGAGTAGCGCTTTTTCGCCCATATTATCTTCTTATGGCTGTTCCATCCTCTTGATTGCCTCCCTCAAATCCTCGTTATAAAACAAGTTTCCATAAAAAATAATGTGGTAAATTAATATGTACATAATATAACAAATATTAATTGCTGTTCCATCCTCTTGGTTGCCTCCCTCAAATCCTCGTTATAAAACAAGTTTCCATAAAATTAATATGGTAAATTAATATGTACATAGTATAACCGATATTAGTTACGTATTTCAATTTTTTATTAGCATAAGTAGTTTTTAAAAAACTGTTACCAAATTAATAAGCGTCTCCATTTCAGGAATAGTCTCATGTGTAAAAATCAGCTATGGCCATATCTGCCACAGATCTACCCAGATTTATCACAGATCTGGCTTGTTCTCGCCTATATCTAACTCAGATATGTCCAGTCCTGGGCAGATATAGCTATTATTGAAAGATAATTCATATGTTTTAATCTTAATTAAGTTAGTTAGGTATTGGTATATAATAGGACCACATAGGCCTACAACTTCAATTTGGAAGATAAATTATTCTACCTACAATTTTTACACGCAGTTTACTGACCTATAAAATACTATCATATAAAATTAAAATGTAAAGATAACTAGTAATTTCTCTCCAATACATTGTGGTCAGTCATATAACATCAATTAATAATAGCTTAGCAATGCTGGAATACTCAGATCTAACATAAACCTCCCAAATTTGGCCCAACAAAAGTTTAGCTTGCTTATTTACTGAGGCTGAGGAAATTGCCTTGGAAAACTGTGTAATTAACTTTGTGATTTTGGTTTTTTAAATCAATGAGCTAGACTTTCGAATGGCTATCTGGATAAAATAAAGGTGCCACAACGCATATCGATTATGATTTGATACGAGCTCATCTACAAAGGCGTTCTCACCCTTCGCGTCGTTATAGTTCAAATATTAAACGCGTAAAAACAGAAATTGAAGCCTATGATATTGATTATTAAATGGGTAGCCTGATTGAATCCATTAAAGATTTACCTGCAGGTAGAATTTTAAATTACAACTAGACAAACTTCTGTGATGAACCAGGTCAAAAGAAGGCTAACTATAAATGGGGCATAAAGTATGGGAAAAAAAAAAAATTTGCAGCAGCAGTAAGAGCTACACATCCTTAATGTTTTGTGGGAATGTGAAAGGTAAGCTTACCACCTCTTACGTTATTTATAGAGCTGACATCATCTTATCGACTTGGACAAAGAATGGACCTGAGCAGGCACGCCATAACTGATTAAAATCAGGGTGGTATATACGAGTTGTTTGGTTTGAGAGTCAATTTCTACTCGAAATTAGGCGTGCTAAAGAGTCAGATGAACCTTTGGTCTTGATTGGAGATAACCTTCATCCGATATCAGACATCATGGCCTTGAGTGTTGTGATAAGCACAATGTAAGATTAATGTGTCTACCCTCGTAACACAACCCTTATGACCCAGCCACTCGATGTGGCCTTTTTTCACTCCTATTAAACAGCTTTGTAGATCAATTTTAAGTGAGTGAAAAGAAACAAAATCGGATCGAGATTTACGACTATCTTCAATGACCGTCTTTCTTTCATTCTTAAAACAATTTATGAACAAACTAAAATATAAGCAAGGGCCTAATCTCCTCTCAGGTTTTAGAAAGTGTGGGATTTATCTTCTCAACAAGGAAGAGTTAGAAATAATCGTTTATCCACTTAACCGGAATGAGCATTATAAGGAAACCATCAGAGGTATCTTCTTAAAACAGCTGTCCTCGGAAATTGTGACACGAAACAAAGAAGGAAAATGTTACAAGTGCCTCCGGGAAAATCATCTCTCTTCGGGATTTAGAAGAGGCTGGTCCTTCATCAATGGAACAGCCAATAAATAACAACGGCAACAAGATGCCACCAATACCTCATCAAATTAAGATGACCCTGATGCTATATCTCTTCAATCTTATAGTGTTAGTGAATAATATTCAGACTTAGAACTTGGTCCAGTCACAGCACATAGTTATGAAGTCATCAGGATGGCAAACATTCTTCCTATTGTAAGTAAATCACAACAAAAAAAAATGGTGTCATTGACAATTTCTTCCTAGTTTTATATAAAGGGGATGAATACCAAGGGTAAGTTGAATAGGTGACAGATGAAGGGCTCACAGTTGAATACATGGAAAAACGATGGATGTACTGGCGCTGGACAAATGAAAAACATTCAGCTTTATACGAAAGAGAAGATATATTTATTTTTTCAAATAGATCCTAAAAAAAAAAATATTGTGAAACGAAATAATTTTTCTGTTCCTGAATTGGAAAATTGTATACAAGTAGTTCAATTTATGATTTTCTATTTTGATTTTGATTTTCTATTTTTTGTGGTGAGTATTTCATTAATTTTACTATGTTTTAGTAACAAAGTGTTTGTGTAGTTTTGTAATAAAGTCGAAACCAATTCTTCAAATTTTACCTTTATTGTTTATTTCACCTCATGAAATTACTAGTCTTAGCAAAATAAGATTGTGTGTCTATGCAGTTGCAAAGTATAATTGTGTGCTTTACCATTGATCCAGAAGTTCTAATGGAAGTCTTATCATTCATTGATTTAAATGGATGGGACAAAGCTGTAGGTAACATTGACCCAAACTTTTCGTAAACAGGTGAATGGGTTTTACATATTTTAAAAACTTTAACTTACTCAGATTTATGTAGAACAGAAAAAACTAGCAATTTTTTTTGTCACCACTTTTTTGCAATTATTCAACACACATTTTGAAAAAATAAGGACATTTCTGCCAATGATGTACCATTCTACGGTGCTTCAAAATAATGACAATTTCGTAAAGCATTGTTTTAGTTGAATTTGAATGATTTATTAAAGTGACTTTCAATCCATTATTATTTTTCAAATAAATAATTGACTTTAAACCCGTCTCAGTGGCGTAGCTGGCTAACGCTCTGATTTCGTGTTGAGCTAGACCGCTGATTACGGGGAGATTGAGGTTAAAATCTCGGTCGGGTGAACTGGGGGTGGTTTTTCCTAAATGGTTTTCTGCTTTCCCTCCATGCAAATGCAAGTTCACTTCCTCTAAAATGCAACCTTCCCAACTCCCAATCCTTAATCCATTAGCGTAATTAGTACTTAAGCGTATAAACCGAACGGGTAGTAAGACGTGGTGCTAAATAAATAAATTGACCCCACAATTTTATCTCACTCCCTCCTTTTCCTTTTGTTGTTCATTTTGCTAATTTTAGGGTGGGCTGCTTGAGAGCATGGTTCTTATTTGAAACTTTGGTAGTGTTTATTTGAGAATCTTGTTTTTTGTTGTTATTTTTTAAACTTTCATACTGTTTTTTTTCCTCTCAATTTTCAAAGGAGATGATCACACATTTTATATTAGTTTAGATATCATCTAATATATGGTTTGGTCACAGTTTAACCTATAATTAATATATATTATGTGTGTGTTTTAGTCTATGTTTAATCCTATGTTTACAGAATGGAGATCACCCTCTAAGGTATCGTATATACTACTTATGTTTTGCCAATTTCCTGTTGGGACGTCACCCTCATGGACCTGGACAACTACTATTTGGTTCGTTCGAGGGCAGTCCGCCTTATTCAACCATGTTTCCTGTTGACTACAGTGCTCTCAACTGTCCGACCGAGAAACTTGAACAATACAGTCCACACAAGAAGAGCAACCGGCATTCCGTTATTGTGTGACATACCGATGCGACTAGCATTACTATTCACGGGGCGATCTGTAGTTGTGTTATATTAAAGTGTGACTAACTGCCCTGTCACACGAGACACTTTCAAGACACTGCGGGGCGCCACGCCACGCTTTGACGATACAGCAAATACATTGGAGTAAATGGAACCTTTCACACGGGGTGCGATACAGATTCCGTGTCCCGAAAGTGGCGCGCCACAGGATTTCTGTTTCTCTTCGCTGCCACTAGCGCGCTGCAGTATCTGTGTACGAGACACAGGAAACACACGCAGTTGATTTAGAGCTTTAACACGAGACAAAGCGACAAGCATACGATACAGAATCCTCAAAAGTTGCAAATCCTTTATCGTCTCACTACTTCTCCAAGTGATTTCAACGAGAACTCTCAATCAAATTATTCTAGTATGATTAAACTCTACATTCAATATGACAATTGATAGATAAGTCAAACTTTTGACCAGAGAAACTACAAAGGTAAACTTAAATTATAATTTTGTAGATTTTAATAGCTTTGATTTTGTATATGTGTCTTGTCTACTCATTATTATTCTCATTTAGATAATGTATTTAACTTTTTTTAATAGTATATTTTATAAAAAAAACTGTTGAATTCTATGTTATTACTGTATTTTACTATAAAACTGTATTTAAACTTTTTGTGTTGAAGCTGGGTAATTTAAACAATTAATAAAGAATATTTAACTCAAAGTCACAGATAGTTTCTTTCTCGAAGGAATATACTGACGCATATTCGTATTATTCTTCCGTAGATGTTCTTCAAGGATGTTGAACAATTTATCAAAAGATGTTTCTGACATCCTGAAATAATTGAAAAGCTTTGATTGATCTTGCCTAAGATTTTCATACAACGTGTAAAAAGCACCAAAAGTTAACCTTGGACTATTAATTGGGTGCACCCATATTCTTCTGCGCCTTTTCTTCCTTCTCTTCAGCAACAACAATACTCACTGCAGCTTCTTCGACATCCATCATAGCACTGAATTAACCGAGTGTCTTGCGTGTGGCTCGTGTGAAAGGGGTAACGTCTTGTGGCGCCACGCAGTGTTTTTAAAGTGTCCCGTGTGAAAGGACACTAACAGTATTCTGCACAAGCGATCGACATTATGTGATTGTGTGTGTGACGTGCGAAATGTGACTAGCAACACTATCCTCATTACATTAAGAATTATTATGTGATTGTGTAATTTAAAGAGCCTTGAGATGTATTAAAAGACTTCGACGAATAACTTTCCCAAATACAATCATAATAATATTTTTAATATGTTTAAAAAGATGCATGAAAAGTAGTAATTTCACAAATTATGTCACACATAATATATCTGTTGACTCATCCCATTTATTAAATCATTTGTAAAAATATAAGATAACTATAAAACAGCTAAAAAATTTAATGCTGGAATATTTTATTTATACACAAACCACATATAAATGTAAAAGTGCATATAAAATATATATGTGTGTGTGTATATATGTATAAACCTTAAATAACGCTCTACTCATACCAAATTTCTATATTTATAATCTGTATGTCAGGTCTTCTTTATCAAGTATCTATAATAATTGGATCTGCACCCCCCGTGACTGCGGGAGGCCCAGGAAGCTGAGAGAGGGATTTGGGGGTGCAATGTTAAGAAGGTTCGTAGGGACGCTAGGTTTTATAAGAAACGAACAAAAAAAAAAGATGAAGGTAACAATTTATTATTTATCACATTGAGGATGGGATATGTGGTACTGCTTTTTTCCCAAACTATCGTTGAAATTGGGCTATAATACGTAGAGCTATGTTTTTCAACCAGTTCTTTGTTTCCAAAATCTTGCACATTCTGTGATTTTTCTGTTGAACTAATGTTCAGATATACAATATTTGATACAAACTTTTTTTTTTTTCAAAAAACAAAAATATAAATATAAATTTCAAGTACGGTTGGTTTATTTAATTCCCAAACAACATTAATTAGTACTTTTTATTTTTTTTTATACAAGTGCCGTATGGATAGTTTGTTGCGACGTTAAATCTGCAGTTTCAATTTAGACAGACAAAATTTGAGAAAGTTATTTGTCGGTAATGTTTGAATATTTAAGAAACGACAGTTGATTTATCTCCTTTTCCTGTACGGTGGGGGGTCAACAATATGATGAAACAGAGTTGGTGGCCTAACCGTCAGGAGGGGGAAACATAAACGCTTCGAGTACCTTCTTAACTGTTTGAATTTGTCACATTCCCGTTGGTGCAAATTCAAACAAGGTGAAGGATGTAATGTTCGATCCACAATAAATTGGGGGAGGACTTTGTTTACAATGTCGTAACAATAAGTTTATATTCAAATTATAATTTAGTTAATCAAGTATAGTTTGTTAAATATATCATTTCTAATTTATGTAATCAACGGTGTAAGGTAAAATTTACAATGTATTAAATTTCAACACACTCACAACGCAATAAAAGTTTTCTCGATTAAAATTTCCACTATGCTATCACTATTTTAACGGCCGAAAATAAGATCTAGAAAATGATCGTGATGAATTGCTTACTAGAACAGTCGTCAAGTTTAAGAAATACTGTAACATTAATTAAAAGGTAAATTTGAAAGACAGAAACATATATTTCATGGAAAAGAAATAACTTAGTTTTTACATTATGAAATACTAGGTGTTTAACAAGCTAAAACCTCAATCCCCAGAGTACTGCTAATGGTGCTTTCTAAATCCCCTCCAAGGTTATTTATACAGCCCCATTGTGAGAAAAAGGAGGTAGGAAATAAAGGAATTACAAGGGGAATCGCGTGGTAAAAAGGAAGTGCAGTCTGTCCTCTTGCCGCTCCATGTGGCCGGAAATGACGTCACAGTCTCTCTTCCAGTTAGTTGCCCAGACGCCCGTGGAAGGTACTAGGTGTCACTGGAATGAACTAGAAGTAGAATATATTTTGTCCGCGCTGACGTCAGTTGGCATGGAAGGGTTATTTGAGCATCGCTTCTCCTTCGGGGAGGCTGTGTGTTTTTGCCGAGTTCGTTCGTGGCTGGTAATGGACAGGTTATTTAAATTGGGCCAGGGTTGGAGACTAGGTAAGTTCTATATGTTTATAATAGTTGATTCTATTAGTTTATAAACAAATAAGGTAGTTTATTCTAGTAAAAAGTTCTCATAGTCGTATTAAATATGGTTCTATATTTGGTAATTCAACTTTATGCTACACATTTTTGAACTGATAAAATATTTATTTTCTAAGGTTGTTATCACTGGAAGAGGCATGAATATCGTCAAGGAAGATAGATACGTGTATGTATTTTGTTTAATTCAATGCCATCACTGTCATTTCCCAATTACATTAAACTATTATAACAACATTCTGGTAGCTATAACTACTAATACGTAACCATTAATACGTTATTCATCACCCCACAAAAGTATACAAGGTCAATGAAATCATCACTACGTAGGGTGTGCGTGAGGCTACCTAATATTCTTTCAATGCCATGGGGCAGCTCCTTCTCCAACAAAATACTCAGCAAACAACTTTCTAACATTTTCTGCTTCTCATCTGTAGTTGTTACTAATTTTAAATTCTACATCCACGAATTCTCTCACTGTTCTTGGATAATATCTCCACTCTCCAGCAACTGGGTGTTCTAGATCAGCCAATTTTGGGTGCTAGGCATGTTGTTGCAGACCTATACCTGAGCTAGTTACGGAATCATATGTTGTCCAAACAACTTTGTCCACTCTCTCGGGCGTAAGATTGTTTTTTCGTATAAACACACCCAATATAAATAACAAAATGTTGAAGGTCCTTTCAGAAACATATCTTGCTCTAGACAATCGATAGTATAAGATTAGTTCTTGGTCATTTTCACCTGCTGTAGGGTTTCAGTAGATTAAAGACCAAAGGGGAAACATTATCTCCGACAATCACCATATTTTCTAGAAAACCGATAAATTGACTTATTTTCTGTTCCCTAATTTAGACTTGAGTCTCTAAAGACTCACCAAATCATTTGATCCTAAGCAAACCTAATACTACAGTCATATACCAAAGCAAATAATAATGCTGTAAACTATTTTGTAATATTGTAGAATTCCGTATCGCTATTGGCTGGGCGTACTATCTCAATGCAATTACCAATGATTGGGCCAGAACCTTTGGGAAAGATCCATTATGTTTCAAATCCCTTCATTACGCGCTTCCATTCATCTGGCGTGGATGGTGCCTAAAACAAAATAACATAAATGTAATATAAATAAGATAATCATACTAGCAAGTTTTAAAATATTTAATATATTATTTTTTTTATTTGTAGGATGAATATCCCATTGATTCATCAAGGAAGGTTCGAGAGTAGTCGCCTGAGGATGTTGTGAATCAAAATGACACAGCTCAGCCAGCAATCGGAAACATCCCATAGTGGGGATTAAGGCAATGTCGCAGATGAGAAGATAAGCAACATCACAGTGGAGGAGAGAAAAGACGATGAAGCCGAACAGACAAGAGACAACACAAGGAGTGGTACAATTGGGAAAACCAATAAGCGATATGAGAAGACACACAAAAGGAAGCATCTGATTTTTCCAGCTATCAACAATGATATAAAAGATTCCATGGCACATATAGACAGTCTGTTGTAAATATGATAAAAACATAAGATGGACATTTTCGGTTTTGCCAATATGTTGCATCGCAACTTACTTCTTTGACCCCCGCTTGATTTGTTTTGATAAGGACTGAAATAAAAAAAAATGCCATAAAAAATATTGTTTTTAAATCTCTGGCCTGAGATTGTAACTAGCAATGCTTTTCCTTTTCCCTACCATGGACCTTAAGAAAAATTTCAGTACCCATTTTTTTTATGTCTGCTACTTCCATTTAGATGCTATATTTTCACAACCTATTCAAGAAAGATAGGCTATATCCTTTAAAAAAAATCAGGCTTAACTTCAAGTGTTCCCAAAGCATTTGTTTGATTTCAACAATAACGTCGTGCAGGGAGTGATGTAAAGTGTTATTGAAAAACACGAAGCGTCTTTGAGCTCCTCCAACAATGTCTTTTCAAGACATTCTGAAATGAGATTAATGAGCTTGTTCTGCACATCGTGGATGAATATTTTGATTTCTCCTTCAGGTTCTTCTACGAGCTCCTTCATCACTGAGTCATACGTTGCTCAAAGTCCAATAACCAAAGACAAAATGTTGCCTCCTCTCCGTGACCTCTAGACACTAGACACCATTTTGATGAGCAAAAAACAAAGGGGGGAGGGGGAGACACATTTATCAAATGTTGAAAAACTTGCCTCCAAAAGCTGCTTGCCTCTTTTCTTATTTGGGACTCAATGTGTTCCGTGTTTTCCAAGAGTTGTAGAAAGCACATAGCTCTAGGTGTAATGTTTATAATTAATGCGTATTTATTTTCTTACTCAAACCTTTCTCGTATTTAAAACCATAAATATAAGTATAAGAACTCTATTTTTTCGTGTCGGCGAACAACCATCAATGTTCACAATAACATCGATTCAGCTTCTGAGAGCAACAGAGCCAGATTATTTGAAGCTCTACTCCAGCTTTAGATTTAATTGTTTATTGTCATCGCTAAAAGAACATCTCTAACTAGTTTCGTCATAAGGGAAAGGGCCTCTTGTTCGACATGAACCACAATCTATGATTACCTTTTTTTGTTCTCGAACTTGATAGGTTTGATAATGGCTTTGATCATGCATTCATTTGCCACAGCACGTAAACATTAGTTTACTTCTTCCTTCTCAGCTGATTCCTCTTGAAATCGAACTTGTGACAGTTTAACAGATGATCCTGGGACGCTAATATCGTCTGCCCTCACTGAAATGACTTGCTGATGGGATGATAGTTGTTTTGGCAGATGTGTCAAACGAGGGTGCAGTTATGGTCGTTGAAGTAGAAACACTGTAGTGGTATCAAGTGAATCTGTATTGGTTTCAAGAGTAGCAGCAGTTGTTAATCTTTCTGCAGATCCACTGACCTATTTCTTTAAACCAAAAACCTGTTAATTTTTGAAGTTTTCATTTTGTTTATCTAATTTTTTTTTTCTAATCTTGTGAAACTCGGCCCCACTAGTTTAATTTTATCTGACATTTTATTATTTGGTAAACTATTTTTCCTATACACATTATTATACAGTGATAATTGCATAAGTTCATGGCATAATCCTACAATCAAGCTATACTGACCAAGCAGCCACCGCTGTTAGCGACAATAGTGCCAGCATTTGCAGATATAGGGAGTCATGTGATCAGCACAATGAGACCTTTGGCCATTAATCTCAGTTTTCTAGACCAGAGATTATACTTATTATTCAAGTAACTTCTCATTTTTCTTCAAGAGGCTGAGTTTGACCCCTTTCCAGACCCAATGCCTCACAGAAAATTCTGACAGGGCTAGGGAATGACCTTTGGATCTGTAGCCAGGAGCTCCGACCACTATTCAACAAAGGTGATCATTAATAATTGCATAAGCAATAATAAATTATCAACGTTAAATGTCCATGATTGTAGATAAACTGTCTGATAACTGTCCACAAGATTCATTAATAACAGTAATATTTACATAAATTCACATTGAAAGAGAGAACACTCATTTGAACGAAAATACGGCATACAAAGAAAATAACTTCACTATTCAAAACTGAAATGAACGGTTCCCGCATGACGGTCTGTCTTATATCTAATAGAATCCTCTTGGCCCGATTTAGAACAGCCTGCTGCTTTCTACTAGCTCAAGAAGAGTCTGAAACAGTCGATACCATTCTAGAACTTAGGTTAGATACTTATAATATAAGGATGTGCCATTTTAAGAATTACTACTACTACTATTACTAGGTATATTTGAAAATGCATCCGCAATGAATTAATAAAGCAAGTTCTAATCACTTAAATTCACTCATTATTAGATATGCTCATTTTTACAACTCAACAAAACTCTTGAAGTTGACAGTGTAAATAAAACATTTCATGTCCCAAGCAACCACGAACAACTGATATACTGACAACATTATCGTAACCAAACATTTTTCACAAGAATCTAGTAAGAACTGATCAGTTTTATTTTTGGTTAGAAATGTTGCCTGCAGCTTCTAGATCATTTTGATAAATTAGACATTTAACTTAGTGTACCCTCCCTAAAGGTTTAGAGAAGGTAACAAATACATAAAGAAAGAAATACAATGATTACAGAGTTTTACGTAAGAGTAATTTAAACATAATACAGTAGGAGACATAAGAGGTAGTTCATTTGGTTTCCGTTCTCTTCTCGTATACATAAATAATTTGATAGTAGATTATAGAATCACAACAAGATAGATAGAAAAATAGTTAATAAACTGAAAACCAAACATCCAGTATAGTGAGCCCCGTAAGCACAGGCAAATGAAGTAACAGTAGTTAACTAAAGCAAATTACATTATGGGATCTATGTCCAGGATCCTAATAGCTCACTAGAAGACAATCCCTACAACTCATCAACCACAACAAACTAGACTACGGCGGGTCTATTATTATAAATGTTTAAGGAAAGGAAGATAGCATTGCCAAACAACCAATCTAACGCTAATTAGCCAATTAGCCATACTGACGGCTGTATATAGACATAATTATAACATAACTCTAACTGGTGTGGATAAGCCGCTTATCACGATAAACAACACAAGTAGTACATGTCAACATGAAACTATATTTGCTCATTGAACTATCTTGCCTTAGTTGACTCTAGTAGCAACTTTATAATATCAGCTAAACTAGCCCAGTACTAACTTAAATCACCTATTTAGGCGATAGACTTAGAAAGAAACAAGCGCATCATGACTCCCAAATAAGCTGAGCCGATGCTTAACCTTCTCATGACTCATCACTATACATTTGGAATTACATAGTAAATGATACAATGCCCGGTGAGTAACAGTACAAATCGTACGAAGACGGATATTAGCCGGTCTGGCCACAAAACAGTCAGTTCGCGGGCCAACTTTAACGTAGAAACCAGCTGTGAGAGTGCAGCGTGATTGTAGCCCCAGTGGTAGGGCAGGTGGAGAACTTCTAGTGCACCAGCGGTAGACTATGATGGTGTTGATGATCCAGGTGTGGCAGGATACTACCTTCAGGTAGCCCCTGCGATGAGTCCCCCAGACTTCATTCCAGCCAGGGCCTACCCAGATGGATTGCTGCAGTTGAAAAGATACAGTTAGAGACCTGATCAGTCGTAAATTATTACAAGTTGTGTGTATTATTCTGCTCGAGTGGTATATTAAATCAACTTCCTGATTGAGAAGCAAAAAGGAAGGGGAGAACAGGTGTCAGCCAATCATGTCTTACGGCTACAGCGCAGGCCAGAGCGGTCATCAAGGGGGGGAAGCGCATGCGCAGTGATAGCAAAGAGAGAGAGGCAATGCGAAGCGAGTGAAGCCTCAACATTAAATTTTCTTGAGGTGGTTAATTACTGCATTTGAACTAGATGAAGCTTATAGGCGATGACCTTGAAATACACTCACATAGATAGAGACCAAACTGCAGGGTAGTTCATGAAACGTAGCCGATCTCTTGAAAGGTGAAAAAGTCACCTGATTTTGCGAGCTAAATTCCATTAGCTCGGCACATTAGTAGTAGATAAATTATGTTTGAAAACCTATATTTATTCAAAACTACATATTCATCATTCAGATTTCTATTACTATACATCTTATGATCCTTAGAATGTATGAATATGATTTAAATATTTATTTATTGTTTTAAGTAATAAAACTCAACAAAACAAGTTTTTTAAGGCACAAATGAACACTACATTTTGTATAGTAAGCGCTAGTCAAATATTTACAATTTGGAAGTTTGCACCTCTGTCCAATGCCCAATGCCATCCTTTCACGTGATGTACCCAGGCTGGTATTTGATGCTTGGCATCAATTTTGGAAGCTGATGATGGCCTTCCTAACATCTTTCCCTTCCTTACATAGGGCTTCAGCAAGATCTATTCGTAAACATAATATTTCATCTACCTCCTTTTTTATAAAATGTATGCCTCCCACAATCTCTTCTGTAAAGGAACCATGAATTTACAATGGCCAGATCAAAAAAAATGAAAGAATAGCCGTAGCTCGTATTTACGTGATCTAATTTCAATCCTGTGGTATGATATACGTCCATCTAACAAATAGACAGTAGGTTAGGTATAAGAAAGGACAAATAGGACTTCTAGATTTAAGTGTATATTTTAAATTTATTATTGTATTTAAAAAAGAACGTAGCTAAAAGATATAATGTAAATTCAAGATGTAGACCTAAGTCCCGAGCTACATGCTAGGAATCGGGATAAATAATGTAAATAAATAAATTGACATCTCCCATAAATTTATTAAATGTGTAAACTATTCTAGGTCAATTCAGAGAAATGTTAGTTTTCATCTTCTTGTTAAATCTTTGAGCATTCCCCATAGGATGTGCACTTTCAACTGTTGAAGCCAAAATCCACATCATGGTTATTTAACCACTTTACAGTTCTTATTTATACATTATCAACAATAATTTCTTTTTCTTCATAGATGCCTCTGCCTTTTTTCTTCATGACACTGTTTGTTGTGAATTCCAATCAAGAAAAATGGTTTGCATGGATTGTGCCAAAAGCACCAATACCCATCTTTTCTAATTCAACATAGAGATAGTCTTGTTCCTCTTCATTTGCCTCAACTTCGTCACTTGATTCTTGCAATAGACCTGAAACAAAAATATCATTAGAATTCAGTATTCAATAGGTATTTTCATGTTTAAAAATGTGTAATTATATAAATATATGAATTGTAGTTATATCCATTTTATTTTAGTATTATATAGGGTCTTCAACACTATCATCAAGATAATTGCCATCACTATCCTCTGGTGGTATTCCAATAAGCTGAGCTCGTCCTGGAATCGTTGCTTTCTTCATCTGAAATAAAAGGTTGATAAAAACATGTCATAATCATACTATCCAAAAAATCAATAAACATAATTTCATTGATAAATCTATTTTGGACTAATGTTATATAAATTATATAAACACTAGTTTCCATTTATCCAATTAAATTAATATAATTCTTTATTTAAATAATCCCTACATGCTAATAAAAGAACACAAAACAAAAACATATATTTTTTACGTATGTTTTACATTTTTAATATTGAATTTAGCTTCATAAAGTTTATCTAGTTAGTTTTCCCTAGTAATCTTTATATTATACTGGATAGACATAAACATACGCATTGCCAAGGACCAGAGCGTGACGCTCAAGTATATCGTTTGATTCATTGTGGGGGGAAAGATTTAACGGTTTATTTCAATGTTCTTATGCGAAAGCATGTCTCTGATGAATAAAAGTGTTGTTTGAAAATAATGAAGTAGTATACCAGAATTGCCTGAAGAAACAATTACATTAAAGGATATACAATTCAGTTTTACAGGTAATACTGTACAAATACAAATAACATCTTTAATATATTTAAATATGTATCTATCATCCATGTTGTTTACAGTCTGCCAAGACTACATTGGTATTTAAAGTTGGCTCTTAGCCTCTATATTGGTTTAATAAACCATATTATATTGAAAATGCGATAAATTTAATGACTACAGTATCTTAAAACGTTATTGCATTTGTTTGAACGACAAACTTTGTGTAGTTATCATACGTTCATACGATCATTTAGATTAGATTTAGATAATGAAACAAGTTATCTAAAAACGGTATTAGATTTGTTTGAATGAAATACTTTGTGTAGAAGTCTTACTTTCAAACGATAATTTAGGTCATAGGCTTGTAGGAATATACTAAACCCTAATTTTAGTAGGAATCCCAATCCGTAAGGCTTTATTTCATACCAGAATACTATTATATATTAGTGTTTTGGTAGGATAAACGGCAATTCAGAACGGAAGAAGAATTTCCCTTCTGGAAGATCTTTTATACTAGCTAAATACTACTTTAGGGTAGGATTCTGGTATGCGATAAAGCCTTCCAAACGAGCTTCTCGAAAAAAATCATCGTATATATTAGGCTACATCAACTTATTTAAAGAAAAAACTCAGTAGTTTCGAACTTTGCTATGCTCTTCAAAGCTTTTACTTACATATTTATTTCATTTAACTGAAAACACATCGTTGTATATCATATATTCAATCAAACTAATGAACGATGTCAAAATGCTACATTGCCTTGTATGGTTGTAAGAGAAAAAGATACCCGAAAGTTTCGCTCTCTCTTAAATAATAGTATTCAGATGGCAGCTCGAAAATTTCAGCTACAAATGTCCATCCAGTTATAATATATAGTAGAGATCAATGGGTTTCCCACAAAAGCGATACCAACTCTTGATTTTTTTTTTAATATATTAAAAATCAGTTCAGATGGCAGCACGATCCAAATATAGTTTGTGACGTATGTAAATAATATGTATGATACAGCCGTCATTGGGGAAAAATTGATTCTTTTTGTGCTATATATATTTTTACAAATATCTTAAACACGGCGATAACCAGGTCATAGATAAGCGTATTGATTTTTAAAAAATCTTCTTTTGAGTTGTGCATTTCTCTCGATATATGTAGACCTTTTTGCAATATAACTTTTCTTATTTAATATAAGAAAACATTAACGTTTGCATTAAAATCGTTATGAGCTTTATTTTGTTCTGTGATAGATACATAAAATAAATTAAATATCTTTTTGTGAGAATATGGACCTAACCTTTTTTTATTACGTATAATCTAAATTACTTTTCATTGATGTTGGAAATATGGAAATGTATTTTTTATGTGAGATTTTCTCAATAACTGTTCTTAGAGTACTCTAAGAGTAGAATATATTTTTCGCGTTGTAGATAATGTTTATTTGTGGATTTTTTCTACTCTGATTAGTTTAGTCTGCCTTTCTCCGAAAGCCCAAGTCTAATGGGGACTCATTCTGAGCTCAATTAATGTATTGTTGGAAATGTAACGAAAACGTTTCTAGAATGAATGTAAATTTTCTTTTTTGGTATTGGATGTCTTGCTCCCTCATATCTTGATTATGATTGTTCTAGAACACTTTGTGGTAGCTTTTGTCTTGGTATAATTTAGAACTTTAATCTTATAAAATACGTATGTGTTTATTATTGCTTTTGCGCTTAGTCACTTATTTACCCAATTGTATATTATCGAGTCCGTGTCTTAGAAGATTCTCTTTTGGAGAACGTATGCTAAGGAGTCATTATGTTACACGGTTAATACTCAGCTAGCTTACTGATGAACTTTTGTTGTTGCATATTGGATAGACTCTATTTTTTTAAATAATGTTGAGTGTTATCTTTATTCTTCGAGGAACACTCACCTTAACAATAAGTTAAAAGTTGTTAGTATGTCACCTTTATTCAAAGTCGTTTCAAAAGGGAGCTTCAAATGTACAACACCCTTGTGATGATTAAGTCACAACGCTTGCGGAGCAAAATATGTGTCGCTACTTGTCAAGTCCTAAATATGTATCCATTATAGTCAAATATGAGCACGCATTAATGTTTTTCACTTTAAATTAACATATATTTCGACATAAAGTTGATAGAGGATTCAGAACAACTGATAAGGATAAAATGCAAATTTCAAATAGGTTCTATTCAGGCAAAAAATTTGCGCTTGTAGCTCTGACGTTTGTGAACTTTCTCAGGGCAATCTCGTTTGATGCCCCAGCAGTAGTTTGGCATAATAATTTTGTACCATCGCCTTTGATAGCGCTCTTCCATATTCATGAGGTTTTGATGGAAGCGCTCTCCAGGCTCATCACTAATAGCCCTGAGGTTATTGGGAAATTGATCAAGGTGACTATTCAGGAAATTAAGCTTGACACTCATGTTACACCGAAGATCACGAAAAGCCAAAATCATTTTAGTAACGAATACCTCATAGCTATCTGCCTTTACCAAGGAAGTTTTGTATAACTGCCATGAAAGACAACCATGCTGGTTTCTCCTTGGATTCATTTTCCTGACAAATTCCTCATCACGTACAAGTTTCATCGAACATTGCTGCTTTAATATTTTGGAAATACAAAGCAGGAAAAGCTGAAATTTTATGTTGAAAACATTTACCATTAGTACCGTACTTAATGCCTTCAAAAACTGTTTCATCAAATCGAGCTTGATATAGAAAGGGGGTGGGGGGGGCAATGTTATTTCGGTTGATGACTGGGTCATTCACAATATTTGACATGCCAACTTCTAGAGTTTAACGGATGGGCCACTCCTTCTGGATCAGTGTTTCTCTCGAGTTTGGCTGCCTCACATGCCAACATAGCATGGAAATTTTGTGAAGCCTCTCTGTTGTCCAAGGAAGAAGCGGTCCATTTTCAGGTCCACACAAATTATCCAGTTGTGCTCGTGATATTTGAGTAGGTCTATGACCATTTTTATATTATTATGTTCTTTTGGAACCTTTTCATAAACATTTACAGTGTGGAAGAGAACACACTTGAGGCTATGCCTTGAGCTGTCCATAAATAATAGCCATTCATTTGGACTAAACGAGGTAAAATCTAATTGCTTGAGAAGACTTGGGATATTGTGGAAGTAAAAGGTGTTATTTTTGTGTAAAACAGATAAATCTATAGAATCCAAAATTAACAAAAAATAAAGAACTTATATGTTTGTAAAAAAAAAATCTAGCCTAATTAGTCTACGTTTATGGTAGATCGAAGCCTAGTTCTCAAGCGATCCGTAGTGTAAGTAACAATGAATGTACTGTTCTTTTTTCTTTCTGCGAAAATCCCAAATTTCAAATTGCATGAAAATTAGAGCATGTAGAGGAAAACCTATCTCAGATTGGAAATCAGCGTTGAAAAAATACCTAGAATCATTTGAGAAATCTCATGCAACAGAACTTACAAATAAATTTGTAGTGACGAGAGGAAAGCTACAATGGAGGCGACCACTAGGAAGGCCACGATTGAGATGGTGGGACCGCAGGGTGGATCTAGGATGAAGGAACGGCAGAAGACCAAGCTGCGTGGATGGGCGCTGTTGATGAAGCCACAACCCTTCTATGGTTTAAACGTCCTTGAAAGTAATAAAGTAGAGGAAGTTTGGAAACGTATTGAGCAAATAATATCAAAGTTTTGTCAAAGTAAAAACGTTGTAAATACATTTTTAGTTGCGTTATCAACCCAAAAATATTAATAATTTTTTATCGTCGATAGTAAAGATCGAACAAATAAAATAACCATATTATATTAAGTCGGAATTGAAGATCGACTGATCGATACAATATAAAATTGATATCGATATCTATCTCGGTGCAAGCCGTGGTTGTGATACGTACTAAACTGCTTACAGCAACTATTTGTTATTTCACAAATTGAGAATTGACAATGGAAATAGGAGAGTAGCCATATTCGAATAAATTATTCATATTTACTCCACTACATGGTTAATAACGTTAGCGTTATAGTTTCCTTGTAAATAAATATTTCCCTCTATGTTGTGTTTTATATTTACTATACAAAATTTGTATTATAGTGTAAGGATAATAATTTGTGTTTAGGAAATGATAAACCAATAGTAAAAGTATTCAAACAGTCACTATTATGGCGTTTATTAAATGTAGACTCTGTGGTTCTGACTCTTATGATAAAACTAGATTCACTTCTCTTCTTAATAGTAATGACTCAACTAACTTTCTCTTGTTGAAAATCAAGAATTTATTAAATATAATGGTAAGTATGACTTAATTGTTTACTTTTAAGTACAATCTAGCATACGGCCCTATAGGTTAATTAAATGTAGTTTGTGTGGTTATGACTAGGGCGAAACTAAATTAACCTCTTGGGGCTCTATAAATATTAACTAATCTATTTACAGCACATAAATAATCTATTCACAGCACAACTTGTTTATTGAAAAAAGCATTATATGATAACCATATAATATATTGGTGAACTAACATTTTGGAAAAAGTTTCGTGTGTTAATGAAACTTTCCTAGAATCATTCAAAAAGCTTAAATTATCCCCATTGGTGATTTAACATATTTATTAATACGCATTAAGCGTTTACAACTAGGTCCTACAACAGTATTATTTTTTAAGGAATAAATCTTATTGTTTAGCACTGTGTCTTACAACCTGTTCGAGTTATACACTTATGTATTAATTAAGTTAATGGGCTAGGAATTGGGAAGGTTGAATATAGAGGAAGTGAACCCGCATTTGTGTGGAGGGAGAGTGGAAAACCATTTAGGAACCCCAACCCCCACACCCCCTAGTTCACCTGAGGGAGATTTGACTTGATTTCCCTATCCTCCGCATTCTAGCTCAACACAAAACTAGCACGTTTAGCTAACTACGCCACCAAGTCAGGTAATAAACCTAATTCTAGTAAATGGCCTGATAATTGTTTTATTATCTTGATTAAAAAACTTGAAATGTCTTTTAACGAAACAATCTATTCACAGATTTCAACTGTGCATGAGAATATTGTCAACACTTTTACTATGGAAGAAACATTTTATAGTGTGGTAATATTTTTTTAGGTGCAAAGTATTTATGATATTTTAAACATAAAAAGAAACCCAATCGAGCTTAGACTAACCTTTTATGTGTGAATAAATACAAATTTCCCAACTTAACTTAACCTTTTATGTGCGAATAATTAACAATTATTTTGAACTATATATAAGACCGTGCATACAAAATGGCACTCAGGTGAGTTTCTTAAGAATCTCTTAGCGATTTATAATTTTAACACTAGGTAGGACCTACTTACATTTGTTTTGCTACAATCAGAGATTTGCTTATAGGGCCTATTGTGTGTATAAGTGCTAGAAAACATTAAATTTCTAAAAATTTGACAGAATAAAATAAAGAAACCCCTCCTTGGCTCACACTATAGGCCTAGCCAAAAAAAAAATTAATCGACACAACAAATAATACTTGGATTCTAAAATTACCAATATATTTATTTAATATTGAGTGTAGACCTACCTGCTTCAGTGGCCAAATGGTCTAAGGCATCACTCTTGTGTTACACTAGACTGCTGATAACAGAGATTAGGGGTTGATTCTCGGTCGGGTGCACTAATGTCAGGATCACAATCAACTTAACTTGAACTTAATGTAGCGTTCACTTAACTTAGGAAAACAAATGTGTGATCAGGGTTCACGTAACTTAACCTAACAACTCGAGCCGAACATCTGCATTCTAAGAGTATGTATTTTTATCTGTAATTTATAAGTTAACTTATTTGTAAAGTGATGATCTGTGAATGTTTACTGTTTTCTATTGTTATAATAAATATTTATCATTAAACTTTTTTTAAAAATTTAATTTTCCTATTTTGGGTTAATTATTTTGTTTCACTGTCCAATCACTAGAACTGAAGCTAAAGAGTAGACCTTGGTTATAAAACCAACAAATTAAATTTACTAAATAGCCCTGTAGACGTCACTCCTATAATGATTGGCTGTCTAGGTCATGTGATACCCTTCATGTAACGTTCACTTAACGTGAAAGACCTCCCAGGACATCAATTACGTTAAGTTAACTGCATAGTGATCGCTTCCATTTAAAAACACAAGGAGAACCTTTACGTTAAGTTAAACATGATCCCAGCATGAGGGTAGTTTTTCCAATTTATAGTTTTCCAATCTCCACGCAAATGCTCATACACTTTCTCTAAGTGCAATCTTCCTCATCCCTAACTCATTTGCATAGGTACATGCGTATAATCTGAACAAGTAGTAAGACGTGGTGCTAAAATAAAAATAATAAAAAATATAATTTTTCTGTGCTTGAAATTGTTGGTGTAATGCATCCTGAACTGGTTTCAAGGCCTCATCCGCAGACTCTGTATCAGTACAGTGCATAATGGTCTGTAAGAGATAGTATACACTAACAGACTGCACTGCATCCATAGTCCTAATCCTTAAGTCCTCAGTCTTTACCACTCTGTAGAAGTTGACTCAACCATAAGTACTACCAATCATAGCAAAGTAAATATGTCTGCACATCGGAATGAAAGCACCAATGCCAGCGAAAGTATCCGTTGCTATGGACACCGTCACTTAGCTCATTTCAAACAATTGCATCATAGTTAAATTTGACGGATTTACGTTTCCCGGAAATTACTTTTACAAGTACAAATGCTCCTCGCTTCAATGGTAGGTAAGCTATCTTCTTGAAGATTAACAGGCCACCTTCTAATTAGACAACATGTCTTATGAGTAGGCTATATAGGGCTAACTTGTAGAGCAACAAGGTCTACACCACTATAAAAGTTAAGGATCAAGTTAAAATGATAGGTTTACATGATTAAATATGCTATATATATATATATATATACACACACACACACACTTAAGAGTACAAACATTAGTACAGCTATTACACATCAATATATACATGTATATTATAGTTGCATGGTGGCTACAGACAGGGAAAACAGGGAAAACCTGGAAAAGTCAGGGAATTTAACTAAATATAAGGAAAAGTCAGGGAATTTAAAAAAAATATGTCTAAAATATCCCATTAATTTCGCAACTGAACACTAAAACAAAAGTTAATAAATAATACCTAAATAATAACCCGCCTCGGTGGCGTAGTTGGCTAACGCGCTAGTCGTGTTGAGCTCGACCGCCGAGGACGGGGAGATCGAGGTTTGAATCTTGGTCGGGTGAACTGTGGGTGTCCTAATCCATTAGCGTAATTAGTACTTAAGCGTATAACCCGAACGGGTAGTAAGATGCGGTGCTAAATATTATAATATTAATACCTAAATAAAAAAATAATATTTTAATTTTTAAAAGTAACTGATAAAACCGTTTATATTTAGAAGATACAAATTTTTTTAAATATGTGGTCAATAATAACACGTCATCATCCACCATTTAAACTGGAAAAAAGTAGTCAGGGAAAATTGAAAAATGTTGCCTGGAAAACCTGGAAAAGTTAGGGAATTTTGTAAAATATGTTTTGTAGCCACCCTGACTTGGTTTCCGTGTCCATGGCTTTAGTTAAACACAACCAGTCGCAAACACACTCGCAAGAAGACTACTTTACTACCTGGCTATTTGCACCTGTGTACTCCACATTCCAGTTACAGAGGTGGGTACACTCACTACACTTGCAAAATGGGTCGCTACAGCTATCCTTTACAGATCCATTTTGAGGTATCATTTGGTTTAAGTTTTGCCATAGAAGTTTTAAACAGGGAGCTCTCTCTTCACTTAGGAATACCAACAATGAAATATCAAAGTTACCCCATGTGTTATTGGCGTAGTTAGTTTAGGGAAACCATGTGTTTAGAGACCCAGTTTTTCGTTAAAATGGTCACAGACTGAGAAACATAATATCAAAAGATATTGGAACTTTGGTTGCCATATTTTCTATAAACAATGTAGTGTAGAAAGTATAAGCCCCTTTCAAACTTGAGATTTTTAAGCGTCTTTAATAAATAATTATACTTTGACAAAATAGGTTACCTATGATGAAGGAAATAAGCTATTATCAAACTATAAACATTAAAACAGCCAACTGTAAGAGAAAAAAAATTCATCTTTTATTTTAGCCATGGCTAACTATGTTGTTTTTCCTGCTAGTTTTCAAAATCACCCCAATTTACGGGTATTCAAAATGTTTTCCTGAAATTCATATTTTGAGCAATAATGTTCATTGCATGGAACTGAATCATTTAACTCTAGAATACTACTAGTTTTTCAAATCACATTAATCAGTGAGAAAACACCCAATTAGGTTTTTTGTTAAGTTGTATTATTTTCACTCTACAGTTTTTGTAAATTATATCTCTCAGTGAAGACCGCACACAAATGACATGCAAAATCTGCACTTGATTGAATACTTTTCTGAGTAAGGGTATATTTTGCATCTGCCCTGTTTTCCCTTGGGTTGTGGTAGGTTACCATATCTTTCTGCAGAATTTTTTTAAGATTTCTTCAACTATGAAGCTCAATGACGGACATAAATACGGAGACTGTATTCTTTGATGAATTAAGGGTTTTATGAAGGTCATTCCTAGGTTATAAAGGAACTTGATTCTTTGTTCTGGTGTTATTCTTCTTGCTGTCTGATTCTGTGAAAGGATTATAAACACATTTATCCCAGCAGTGGTTAGAATTTCATAAAACACAGCAAGTGGCCACCTGCGGGTTTTCCTACTACAGCTGTGGTTCTTACTAATGTGATCAAATGTATCAATCAACCCCCTCCTTTTGTGGAATTGTAATATTCTATATTTTTTTGTTTATTTTGAGCTTGGATTGATAGTTATGTCTTCTTGTACAGTCAAAGACAAATACAATTTTCCCTTTTTTGGGACAATATGCCACTAGCTGGTGAGTGTCGAAAATAGAACATAGGCCTAGATAGATTTGTTGGCTCTTGATAGTGGCAATCATTTTTTGAGGAAGTTTTCTATTGTTTTTTCTGTGTGTCCCAAGCATAATTACAGTAGCCCCATGGCTTCTTTGGTGCTGACTGACAGCTCACAGCTGACTTCTGACACTCAACATTTAGGTATATACCTAAATTTTGATTGTCAGAAGTTACAGCTGTTAAACACATGTTTTTTGCAGATCATATGGTTCGGCGTAGGGATACATAATTTGGTCTGGTAACGTTTCAAAGCCGGCAGCTGTGAACTGTCAGTCAGCACCAAATAAGTCATGCATAGGGTTTAGTTCATAGTTATCAAGCATTGATTTGGATAAGGGTAGGCCCATGCTAGTTATCAGTGTTGATGTTTTGACAAGACCCATAAATAGACCTTGTCATCTCCTCAACTAGGTATTGTGTGAAAGGAAGATTTCCTTGATTGGTTGCTTTACCCAAATAAGTAGGGACCTGCAAAATTTGCATTTGCGATAAAGCGAATTTTTACATGAATTCTACTGTTTTCACATGAATAACACAAACTTGTCACAAGGTAGGCAAGCAATTAGCTCACAAAAAACATTGTTAGATGTCTCACTTTGTATTTGTGCTTGCTTTACTTTGTTGTCTTTAGTGAAAAAATACAGTCTCTCCTCTTTATATTACTTTTGTGTGTTGTTTTTATTTAAGGGTTCCAGCCTGTATGCATGAATTTGATTTTAGGTCCAGAAAGAAGATCCTCTACCCAAATATATATGTAATACCTGTAGAGAACAAATAGAAAGCATTGAACAATTCCAACATCTCTGTGAGCAGACTCAAATTTTATTCTGGAAACATTACATACTGACAGGAGACTGCTTGGTGAGTGTCTTTAAAGTACTTGTAGGTTAGGTAAGGTACTTATAAGCATTCCATTTGCTAAGTGGCCAGAGGGTGCCACTTCTGGGAATTCTGGCTCTATTCTGGGTGGTACCAATGAAGATGCTTACTATTTTGTTTACTGGTTAAAAATTCACTCTTCTATTTGCTATGTAATAGTTTGCGCTATAGGTTTGGTATGAAGTATAAAGTGTAGGGTTAAAAAGTATTTTGCTGATATAGTATGTGTGTCTAGAAAGTGTACATAAAATATTTTTGTATATAGAGGAAAATACATATGCGTTACCTGCTCTAATTTACTGTAATTTATTGCACACATAGGTACAGGCTTTGTCCCAATATTTTATTTTGACCTATACCCGCCTCAGTGGCATCGCTCGGTTGAACTGGAGGTGGTTTTTCCAAAATGGTTTTCCACTCCCCCTCCAAGCAAATGCAGGTTCACTTACTCTATATTCTACCTCCACAATTCCTAACCAATTAGAACAACTATTAGTACTTAAGTCTATAACCCGAATGGTTAGTAAGTATAATAATAATAATAATATTTTGACCTATATATTTTTAAATAGGAAAAACTGGCCAAAAATGTATCTTAGTGAGCGATTAATCCTTTTATGGGCACTTGAACCAGAAAGTAATGCCAACCGCACCAACCAACATTCAGTACTTAGTTAAAATCCTTTCTTATATTGATTAAGGCCTAGTTCTCCCGTTTCTAATCTAAAATACCATATTCATAGGTGGTAAGCCATGAAATAGAAAATTAAATCATCCAAAACTCTGATGTGCCTTTTATTTCAAGCGTTAATAACAGCAAACCCAATTCAAATCTTGGGATGCAGTTATGCTTTTATAAATATGTGGCATGCATTATAGGCCAGGCGGTAGCGATTTTTTGACGGAAATAATTAGGGGAAACCTGGAAATTATTTTGATTACTTTATTTCAGGGATCTGATGAATATACTAAGTTTTCCCCCCTCGAAAGACCTCTGCGTTGGCCGCCATATTGGAAAAACTGAGCAAAATTTCAGTTTTTCGCCAATATTTTTGTTTGTGTCAGTTTTTTAGTGAAAATAATTTTTACCAATGCTGGAGATAATTAAATTCTCTCTAAAAACAGTTAATGGGACCTATTCTCTAAGATCTATAGTTTTGGAGTAATAGCTGCGAGAAGTGTGGTATTCTCCTGCAACCGCTCGAAATATCGATCTTTGCTCACCGTATCTCTCTGTCTATGTTTAATATTACTTTAATTCAATGTTTTAATGAAAATTATGCAAGTACATAAATGTTTATATACCAATTTGCAGCTTTTTAAAATTCGTTTCCACACCATCATATGGTAGAGTTTTTGGTGAGTTTTTTTTTTTACAATGGTATCCCCTGTAGGCCTAGTCCACATGGATTTTTTTTAAATAATTTCCTTTGTTTAGAAGTAAATGGTTGGTAAAATTCTTTTGCGTGTTCAGTCTTCTTATTTTCCTCATAGTTATCGTACGTATCACTGTCAGTTTCTGATTTGTGAGATATTTCAGTCTCTTCAGACATAAAGTGGTCCAATTGGATGTCAATTTCTGTATCAAAACTCAGGTTATCTGAAACATTGATATTTGTGGTTGATTGTCTCCGACAATTGTAACAAATTGTGGAACATCGAAGCCCAACTTTCCGACAGTTGCAGGACACTCTACACTCTTTTGTGCATTTATAAGATATAGACTTTAGGAGCGTTTGCGGAGCTGGATCCTTAGTTGAGGTAGTCGGTCTTTGATGTTCTTCCAGCCTCAATCTAGCGGGCTTTTGGAGTTGCCACCCCATAGATGTATTTGGTAGTACGTTCGAAAGGAATGTTGACGTGCAATTGCCTGAGTAGGTGGTAAAGAGGCAAGATTAAACAAACTTTTTGATAGGGACTTTGATGAAAATAGTTGGAATCTCAGATTATCCGATGAGCTGTCATTGATTTTTAGCTCAATACAGAGCTGCGATGACATGTTGTCCTATCACGTCAATTCCATCTGGATGTGAATCTGGGTCCTTGAAAACTTGCACGATTATCTGCAATTTATTGTCTTCCTTCACTAACCTAACAACCTTTAATTTCCCCTGCCTAAAGAATGCAGAAGTCGTGTCGTAGCCACTGAATACATGTAGAAACAAGATGTTTCTTACTTCATTTGGCAATTTTAAAATGCTCAAGGAAGAAATCATCTTGTCCGTTTTACCTCGGCTCTGTTTCATGTAGTAAATGTTTGCTGTAGGTGGTGATAATGCTCTTATCGGCAGCAAAAGGTCTATGTCTTTGCCTACTGCCATTATCCAGTCATAATTGCGTGATACAGCAATTGCGGTATTGATAATGAAACAGTCAGCATCTTCATCAGATTATTTAACAACATATCATTTTTCTTGCGACATAGTGGCTGTCATCAACTCATCGAATAGTACATCAATTGATGATGGAAAGTGTAATATTACAAAAACAATGAATTAAGGAGTAATATGAAAACGAATTCTTTATTACTCTAATTATTTAAGGGGGGTTTGGACCCTCCAAGTACCCCTTGGTACGGCCTTGAAATATTGATATATTTGCATCAATTATCGTTAAAAGATTGAGTTAGAGTAATATTCAACATAGACAGTGAAATACGGCTAGCAAAGCCCAATATTTCGAGCTGTTGCGGTAGAATACCACACTTCTTGTGGCTACTGCTCTGAAACTATAGGTCTTAGCGAATAAGTCCTTTTTACTGTTTTTATAGAGAATTTAATTATCTTCAATATCGGTAATAGCTATTTTCACTGTAAAACTGACACAAACGAAGATATTGGCGAAAAACTAAAATTTGACTCCATTTTTCTAATATGATGGCCAACGCAGAGGTCTTTTGAGGTGGAAAACTTAATATATTCATCAGACCCCCGAAATAAAGCTATCAAAACCATTTCCAGCTTTCCCCTAATTATTTCCGCTAAACGACCTTTCTGCCCCCATGGCACCTGGCCTACTGGTACAACTTAATAATTTAATCTTTCAAAGTGCTTTTTTGCATATAAATCACTCTCTGGTAGTAATTATGTCTATTATACCGCAGATTTGGATACATCACGGTTCTTTTTTTATCTCTGAATCATTGAAAGTTAAAGGCTATGAATTTTGTTGGCTAAAAAATAAGACCTTCCAAAAATGATTCTCCCATGATTAAATTAAAGCTGTTGAATACTTTTATGAGTATATTGTTATACTTGAAAATTAAAGAATTTTTGAAAATTCTGTTTATACATACAGTAAGTAGATTTATGTACCTTTGTACAGTATATTTTAAACATTTTGTTTTATCAGTCACTTTCCCTCTAACCGGATTGGGTTGGCAGTCCCGGATTATGTTGGCAGTCCTTATGTTTGTTGTGCTCACTAGGATAATGTCCGACGTCTAAGCACAGTTGGTTGCATTTCTGGCTACTGAGCTAAGGGTCCCAGGTTTAATTCCCGGAATGGCCAGAATATTTATCATCGGTGAAATTTAGGCTTACTCTTTTTACAGTCATGAAATTAATGGCTGGGTGTTGTGTCTGTATTAGGTTTAAGCTAGTTTATAAGCTGTGTGGTGATTTAATTAGTCAGTTGGTGACCTGGCGGACCAGGGGTAAGGTGTCATTAAACCTCTGTGCTGGGGGTGCGGAGTTCAATCCTCTGTCCCGGCACAGATTTATCTGATTGCCAAACCTTTCCTTCACTTCTGACAAGACGTGTATTAATCACAACTTGTGAATGTGAGGAATGCCAGGCCTCCACCGTGGTTCGGATTCCACGTTAAACTGTAGGTCCTCCATTTCATTTCACAATCACCCTACCATCACACATTAGCGTAAGTGCGTATAACCCGAATGGGTAGTAAGACGCGGTGCTAATAATAATAACAATATAATTTGCAATTTTAAACATATAAAAAACCTTGCTTAAGTACTAGGTATTATAATATTTTACAGGCTTATACACATAAACAAATTAATAACACCATCCTAATTCATTTATAATTATAAATATTTTAGAGTTTTGTTATATTCTAGTTAGAGATGGGCCGATACCAGTTTTACGATTCAGATTCTTGATTCCAATTTTTAAATTTTTACTTTGATTCCATGACATTCGATTCTTACTGGAATAGGCCTTAAATGAAGTGGGAATGGCCATATTGGTTTAAGAAATTATGATACATTTAAGTGCCGGTGGAAATGGAATTTTAAATTATTGTGACAGTAAATTTGCAAAGCAATCTTAATAAATTTCTTAACACAGGGTTGGTATCTGTTAATATGGAGGTTTGTTTGTGTTTTTTCTTGAATGCATTATGCTACCGCGGTAAATATGTTTGCATATCAAAGCAGAACATCAATTTTTAGGTTTTCAAATTTAATCACTGCTTTTATGGGTTTTACCATACAGATATATGGAGTAATTAAAGAAAAAAAATGCATTACTAACGGCCTTTTACATTTGATATTCATTAATCTCTTAATAAAGCATTCACTATCATTTGCATGAATCTTTAGGAATTGAGGCATCAAGAATCGAGGTATTTTCTCAATTCTCTTAAGAATTGATAGGAATCGATTTTCCCATCTCTAATTCTAACCATTAATGTAAAGTTGTTTAAACTTATTCTCTTCAATACAAATTTACACTAATAGATAGTCCTTATGTTTCTCATCTTAAAACTCAAATTTAAATTAATGTTATTTAATAACTTTGTGAATGTTATTGCTATCAGATTGTTTTAATGGGGTTTTTTTTTTAGGATAAAAGTATTAGAAAGAAAAGGCATGAAACTCAACATCCTGGTATAGAAGAGAATCACGAGGTCAAATTGTTGTTGGATCGACTTGAAAAGACTGGAATCTCTGCAAATAAACTTAGTCCAGCTTTATGGAAGCATATTAGTGATTGCTATTCTGGAGCTGATTGTTCTTCTGCTGTCAGTAAAGGAATTGTGACTCAGCTAGTTGGGCTACCTGCTGTGAAAGTCTTCAGATTGCCAATAGGTGGTAAGATCAAAAGGTTGAAAAGCAACCTTTGTAATGTTATTGAAGATTCTACACCTAAAAGTAAGTTTACTCATCAGGACACTGGTCAAAGTATTATAAAAACGACTAAAAACATTCGTAAAACGAAGAAAAGGACAAAGCCATGTGGAGACACCTCCTTTGGAACTGCTGCTCAACAATCTACTTTAGAGAATGTAGACAATAGCAGTGCACCTCTAGATTCAAACCGCGATACTTTATCTAATCCTGACATTGAACAATCACTTCAGGTCAGAAATAACGCCTGTACCAAGATTGCAACTGCACCTCCACCAGACTTGGAAGATTTTGAGCTAGAGTGTGTCCTGCCCAAATTTGTCATTACCAAAGATAATCCTGTTTTGACAGAAAGTAAAGATTCAGACCAAGAGGTAAACAACAAGAGTAACCATTGTCCTGAAGGATCAACCAGCCCTATTCAAAAAAGTATTGTTCAATGCGGTGATTCGACTGAACATAATGAGATAATCTCAACCAAAGAAGAACCAATTGACATAGTCGAAGATATTTATGAAACTGAGTTTGTTAGCGTTAGTGAAGATTTCAATCAAAAACTTACCCCCGAGCTTAACGTAACTGCCAAAACTGAGAAGGAAACTGAGTTTGTTGAGGTTGAAGAAATGTTTGACGGTAAATCTACAACAGAGCCGCGTGACATTCCAATAGTTAGAGAAGAATCACACTTCATCATTGTCGACACCGCATCACAAGATATAAAAACGGAAAGTATTTGGGATAGTAACAGTTTTGAGCTGTTAGAAGCAAGGAGTAACGATTCAAACATCTTGGACAAGGCACACACGGACGTCCCTCCAACTGTCTCGGTCATTGGGAATGATGCAGAGAGAATCATTGATTATACTGATACTAATGATAATATTGAGAGTGAGCCATTTGATAACTGTGATCAGCCCACTTTTTCTGTTTCTTCAAGTCTTTGGCAGAAACATATAGCAAACACATCACCACTTAGGTAAGTTTTCTCTGAGTTTATTTTGAGGGAATTCACCAGAGGATTATGTACAAATCATTACGAATATTAAAATTTATCTCTTCATGTTTGTACAAGGCATCAATTAAGAGAAGGTACAATTTTAGATTATTCTTGAATAACTATTAGGATAATCTGCATTAATGGGTGGGAAGAATAAATGTCGAGCTCGTTTAATGTGATTTAGGAGTGATGATATTGAGGTTTGAATCCTGGCTAAGTATACTGAGTGTGTGTTTTTTCCCAATTGGTTTTTCATTCTTTCTCCACACAAATGTAGGTACATTAAAAAAATATTGTCCTCGTCCCTAGTCATAAGTGTAACTAAATGGGAATAGCCTGAGCAGTTAGTAAAGTGTTGTGCAAAAAAAAAAAAATCAGGGATGTTTTAATGACGAGAGTTTGAAACGATTGGTTTTATTAATATTTACCAGAAATATTTTCTATGCAGCTTGATTTAATATTGGATTCATTATTGCAGAAGACCTCCTTAATACCTTAATATGGCGATTTACTAGTAACTTGTATTTTGCTTAGTGGGAAAGCCAGGAGTAATTTGCACCTGGAAAAGTCGGGGGATTTGGTGTCACGATAACTTGTCAGGGAAGTTTTAAGAAGTAACTGGAATTTTCAGATATTTTTGCAATAATTTTCTAAATATAAAGTAAAATAGTCGCATTAATTGAACTATTAGTAATTGTACCAATAATTAAATGATATTTTGCACACAAAAAAAAAACTGAAATATTTGTTTGTAATCATTCTTATGTCAAGAATTCAATATAAAATTGTAAATCTAATTGGAAAATGTATATTTTTCAGTTTGGAAAACCTGAAAACTCCATGGATTTCAAAACTTTAGTTTGAAATTAAATGCATTGAGCAAAAGTAATTTGTATTTAAAAAAGATATAAGCTATCGCTAAGTGTGCATAAATATGTGCTACTGTTTTTACTTTTATTTTGTGCTCTATTATTTTCCTACTATTATATAATTCTATTTATTACAAATTAAAACTTTATAAGTGAATTAACCGTGGACAGCTGTTTATGATATAATTTTGTAGCCCTCTTTGCTTTCATGTTATTATCTCTATTTTCTTTACCCTCCGAAAAACTACCAAATAAATCAAATATTCCGACTACACTTACTAAACAATTGGTAAAAATAAAGGAAATAACAGATTTTTGTCTTTCCAATTCACTCACACTTTTTCCCTTTGTTTCTATAATGGCTTCCACTAATAATATTGTACTATATTTTTATTGATATTTATTCACACTCAAAGCACTACACTTGTTAGAACTAGTCTGCAATACTGTGACCTTTTTTGACATTAGTTTTATCCTATTAAACCTACATACTCACATATCAGTAGGCACACAAATTAAATGTCAAACTCATTTAGTTTGGTTTGTCAGTGAACGGGAGGTCGATATTTGAATCCTGGCCAAGATTCATTCTATATAAAAAAATTCGGATAGGTTTCATATTAATTCTACCTTCTTCATCCTGCTCATTGTAATCAAAATCAATGTAGCTCCCAGATTGGTAGTAAAACATACAGCAAGTAAAAGATTCATAATTAACTCATTTGCGATGTCTGTATTTCACAGAAGTTCCAAGGCTAAGACTTAGCTCTAAAGAAAGTACTAGAGTAATATACTGCCGTAATTAGAAAACTGATTATATCCCAACATATGAAGTTTTTTACTTTGGGTAATTCCAGTGCCATACCTACATAGCCTTAGTAATTAAAAGATGTTAATATAATTTTTCAACTCTTCTAAGTTTAACTATCCTGTTACACTGCAATAACATCCTTAATTAAAATTATTTTGCATTCACTAAACTTATTTTTAATTGATAAGTTCACTCGTGCTTTACAGTATACACGACTGAACTCGGCACATTCAATTCCTTTGTCTTATGTCTAGAGATAGGGTAAATTCGCTTTTGCGAAAAACGCGAAAAAATAAAAAAGGGTCAAAAATAGGGTATTTATAAGTTTTCTTTGCGTTTCATGGCATTTGAAAGTGTTTAAAGCGATTTTTATTTCGCGAATTAACGCGAAAAACGTGATTTTGAGAGTATTT
>CABFWB010000404.1:0-25270 GCA_902151455.1 Timema bartmani | reverse complement strand
TATTAATGCAAACATACATTTTATCATAAATCCTTTGTATAGGCACTAAAAACATTGACGAAAGACATTTTTACCTATTTTGCTACAAAATGCTAAATTATGCCACAAAACGCTAAATTTCCAATAATTAATGCTAAAAAAACTGAAAATTAATGCTATTTTCCTCTATCTCCACTTATGTCCCATCAGGTTGAGCAGAAACACATACAACATCAACAATCAACTTGACACCTCTACCGTCCCACATGGTGGTTTTAATACAATCTTTATTCAATCTAATTTCCACGCATACAGTTGAACATTCTTAGAATTGTTAGTTTAAGGAAATATTTACATTGCGTAATGGCTATAGTTTCAGGTATTGAAAATATATGTCTCTCTTTTCTATACGGCTACTCCCAAATTTAAATATACCTTGTAGTTTTGAAATTATTCTTTGTATCGACTGCCTCTGTGGTCTGGTGGTCGTAGTTTCTGGCTACAGATCCAGAGGTCCCAGGTTGGATACCCGGCACTTCCAAATTATTCTGTGAAGCAATGGGTCTCAGCTTCGTGAGGACAGTTGAATAACTACTTGAATATAGAAGTAGCGGCTCCAGTCTAGAAAACTGAGACTGATGGCCGGAGGGTTGGTTGTGCAGATCACATGACAGCCTCTATTTGCAAATGTTGGCACTATCATCGCCAACATGCGGTGGCTGCCTCTTGGTCGGTATAGCTCACATGTGGGCTGATGCCATGGCATTATTATTTAAAAAAATTAATTAGTAATACCAGCCACTTATTTTTGAATAGGCATGATGGAGTAATTTTGTTATTCTTACAGGTATTTATACCAATCCTTGAAGGTTTTTTTTAAATTCCAAAACACAATACACTTAGTACTGACCACCCAAGGTTTTAAGTGGTATTAGAAGGTGTAAGTTCTAATTACTTGATTTATTAATAAAATTCATTTTTAAAACAATGAAACTTAATAATAATCCGTTTCAAACATCTTGAACATGTTTAAAAACTTTTTTTTTTACATTTCCATAAACAAAATAAGGTAAAAATTGTTCATTCATTATTTTTCAGAGCTAATCTATTGGATCCAGTGCTAGAGTATGAAATAAATCAAGACATTCCAACAGCTCTAAAACGATCTGGTGCAATTAACTTACAACCTGCCGTCCCACAGAAAACTCGCAAAATAGCACCAAAGCAAATACCAACTCAACAGTCAATTTATACTGCTACTAATCCCAACAATTCAGGTTTACAAGAGGGTGTCAACACTGTGGTAGAAGGCTTCAGTCAACCAATTTCTCAACAGCCCTCGATTGCTGCTCCTCAGACAAAAATTCAACAAGACACAATTATTTCTTTTCAACAATTAGAAGAAAACAAGAATCTACCAGTTTCTTTGCAAGATGTTTCAAATACAAAATACCAACCTTTACATGCAAGTATTTCTCTGGTCAGTGCATCTAATGTTCATCCTGAAATGAAGCCGCGAGCCTATTCACAGAATGTAAATACTTATGAGATTATGGGAGTAAGAACATTTGAAAATAGTCCCAAAGAATATGTTCTAAATCCAATCGATGGTAATTACACTCCCGTTGTTGATGTTTACCAGCCATTATCTGATACCTTTACAGAATCGAATAATCTAAATCAAAAATGTTTAAAGTCTCTCCACACACTTAACAATATTAAACAGCCAAGTTTGGACAACTTACAAAGCCCAGTCGTCCCATCTGTTGTTTCACAAGCATCAACCATGGCTAGAAGTAGTTGGCATGTGGTTCAAAAGGACTGTAATGAGATGATTGCTGTCGGTCCGCCACATACTTTGGGCATGCAAATTACAAATGATACTGTAAATCCTAGTGATGATGTCACTAAAGCTTCTGCTCACCACCTATCATTTCAAAAGGCGACTTCATCTCCTAGATGGGATTCTCAATCGCAAATCACGCTTCCCCAAAATCATGTTACTACTGCTGTTCAGAGTCCTTTGCAGAATACAGCTTCAATCACTCCTTCACAGAGTAATTTATTGAACAGCTCAAGTTCACAAAATGCAATTGTTACATATCCTGGACAAAAGCAACCTTTGTACATACCAATTCCAAAAAATATAAATGAAATCACCTCTGTACAAATTACTTCTATTAACAGACCAACCTCCCAAGATTCACTTTCTGTTTCATCAGCTATGAATCCTATTCCATACAATACATATTCACACAGTGCAGTTATAGCATCTACTCATGCATCAAATTTATCCAACTCGTCTATACAAAGTGCAGCCGTATCAACTCTTTCATCGAAATCAGCTTTATGCAACAGACCTTTAACTACTCCATTATTATTTTCCAGTAAGAAAGACGCCTTAAACGCCATAAAGGCATTATTTCCGACGGCTGTTCCTGTATCGTTTAAAAATAGCAAAAAGGTCAATTCAATTTCTCAAAGATCTATTGCTACCACTACAACCCAGAAACCTCAAAATTTGGATACCAATACGTTAATAGAAAAGTCATTAAATCAGACATATCAGCCAAATGTGTCTGTATCACCTTCCATTTCATTGCCACAACTACCTACATTTTTACCACAGAGTAAAGTTTCACCAATACATTTAAAAACACCTCTCATTCAAAATGTAACTGCAATTACTTCTTCCCAAAATGTGCCCGTGCTTAGCTCTCAACAAATGCAATCTTCCCTTAAATCAATCCTTAAAACCCCTTTAAATAATCCTATTTCTAAAAGTGTGAGCTCCACAAATGAAGCACCATTTTCGAATCTTGCTTCACCAAGGGAAGCTCTAATCGCACTGCCACAGAGACCCTCCTCATTGACTACTATTACAATAGGCACCACCGTGGTTATTCCAAGTGATTCTGACAGTTGTAGGAATACAGCGACCTCTCAGAGCTCCGTTGAAACAGATGTTTATCGCCAAGAAGCTGATGACTTATTTTACAATATCTACTCAAGTAGCAACACTATCAGCAATAGCAAATCTCTGAAAAATGTAGAGTTGGAGAATAATCCTATATTAGAGAACACTACAGATGATGATAATGATAATGGGTGGGAATCTTGTGAAAACAATTTTGAAGATGAGAATCACCATAATTCTAACGTTGAAACTTGTGGTCAAGTTGATGTACAGATTGGTGACAGTGAAAACTTTGAAAAATACATTCTTAGGTCTGCAAATAAAATAATATGTAAACTTTGTGAGAAATCCTTTGAACAAAATGAAGAGTATAAAAGTCACATGAAACTCCATTTAAAAGCGTCACATTTCTTCTGTCGTAAATGTAAGATTGATGTTCCCATTATCAGTTTTCTTAACTTCCACCTCAATAGTTGTATGAAGAACCTTCCACCTAAAGATTTAGTGGTGTTGTCATCGGATGACGAGCCCGAGCCAACACCAGAGGCAAACTATAAGTGCAAAGTGTGTGGTGAGAAATTTGGATTTCGCATTAACCTCAAGTACCATAAAGAAACTCATGTTAATAATAAAGCAAAGTATACATTCTTATGTCCATTGTGTGGTCAAGCTTTTAAAACCAAGAACGATTTTCGTTTTCACAAATCTCAGCACCATAACTCTAACACAAATTCTCATGCATGTAATGAGTGTGGACAGACCTTTAAATTGTTAATTGAACTAGAGGTTCATAAGTCGGAACAACATAAGCAGAAGCTCACTTGTCCTAACTGTCCCGCGACTTTTAGTTTGAGCAGCTCGCTTAAAACTCACATGTCCGAACATCGCATCGGCAATACGTCTGAAGTGATAAACATAGGAGACTGATGACACGATTCAGAGTTATTTAAATGCTAAGATATATTTTGAATTTGATGTTGTTAGCTAAATGTAACTATTTATAATTTTTTAATTAGTGTATTATTTAATTTATTGAAAATTATTTGCTTGAATTGGATACAAAAAATACCTTTAATACATAAACATTCACTGGCTTGTTTATTTGCCAGTTTTTTCTAACCCTTACATGAAATAAGACCATCTCTGTGGTCTAGTGGCGTTCCTGGCTAAATAAATAGAGGTGACCCAGTAAGTCTGGAACGGGGTCAACTCAGCCTCGTCAGGACAATTATGGAGCTAGCCCTGGTCTACAAAACTGAGATTAATGGCTGGAGGGTTTGTTGTGCTGACCACGTGACACCTCACTATATTCGCCAACATACAATGGCCGCTGGGTTGATATAGCTTGCTTGAGAGCTTACTCCATGGAGGTTTTTTTCCTGTAATAATTTTAACCTCGAATTTCTTTCGTGAACTAGATGAAAGAATTTGTTTACAAAAGTCTAGCTGTAAGCTATTGTGAAATAATTAAAATTACCATCTAATTTAGCTTGCACCTTTTGGTCACGATAAGTAATCTTGCTTATATTGTACACACCCTTTTAGTGATATAAGGATCTTCCGGCCCCCACCCCTAATGTGAAGTAAAAGTGTGATTTTTTTCCCCCCACTATTTGATTGAATGTCTACACAAAATGTAACAGAAAGCACTTTTTGTGACCATTTATCTACTCTTCAAAAGCCCAGATTTGATGCTTCTGTTGGGCTCTAAATCTTATAGTATAAATTGCTGGTCGGATGGCAAGCCTGCATATGAGGTAGTTCATATTTATAGATTTTGATATACTAAATGTGTTGCTTATCAATTTCATAATAATTTCTTCAAAAATAATAAAAACACATGCAATGTGTTTGAAAATCATAAATAAAGAATAGTGTAAACTGTGATAAAATTCTGAAAGAATCCAGGAACTAGTCCATCAAATCTAGATACGTACCCAACCTTGATTTAAGGCAAGTATTACTAACAACCCTTCCTCTTAACTCTATTCCAAACACAGTGTATGCTGTGTGTCACAAACTGATATGTGATGATGATCCACAATATCAGTGCTGATAGCTGAATTAATTTACATTAAGTAAAATGACAACCTGGACACAGCAACTTATTTCACCCTATCTATGGATCATTCTCATTCTTAATTATTATTATTATTATTAATACTATTATTACAAGTATTATAGTTGGGTTAGAGACTGGAGCTTTTAATGCTCCTGCTCTGTTGTACAAAATAATTCCCACTTAGATGTTTTATATTTTTAAGTTTATTAGGTGGTCATATTGTTAATGTGTGCCTAACATTACTTTCTTCTTACTAGGTTCACATTTAAATATAACAAATATGCAAAACGTCACTCCCTTTCATTGTCCTAATTGCATATTTAGTCACTAGTCATTTAAATGCAGTTATAAATAAGCCATACATGAGAAACTTTAGACAACACACTGATCCTATTGTATTAAATGTTTCTCAAATGATTAGCGCTTATTTTAAAAAATAATTATTAATTTTCTAGCTTTATAAGCGGTCCCACGGTCGTCTTTAATAAAAGGCCGGAATACTGAAGTTTGGCAACACCGCGACAGAGGCCTGCTCAACTACATAGCTACATCCACAACAGATATTATTGTTTATTTGTTTTACCATGCAAAACTTTTGTTTCTCTTGTGATTTATCTGTTTGAATTGATAAGTTTGGGTGTAGTAGGGGTACATCACATTCATTTACTACTGTTGTGACTATACACATAATTATGGCAAAAATAATTATGTTACGACGGCTGAATAAAATGCCAAGAAAATGTTGTTCCTCAGTTATAGTTGCAGTACAGTTCCAATAAGTCTTCACTATGTATAAATGCTTTTTAAATTTACCCTTGGAGAAAAAACTGTTAAAATATTCAGAATATAACTTATCTAAGATCGATTTTTACTCAAAGAAAAATGGTTGTGGGTGAAAATATAAGAGGCAGTTCTTTGAAATTTCCTTCTTTGACTTTTTGCTTAACTTAATTGTAAAAAATTTAAATTGCCAAACTATGTTAATACCGACAGTCCAAATTACGTTAATAATGACAGTCTGATACACTCAATGATATGAATCATGGCATTGTGGTTTTAGTTTAATTGATTCAAAGTGCACTCAAATGACTTTTATGTAGATTTTTTTGACAGTTAATTTCAAACAAATAACCTAGAATCATGATTCCCTAACCCCATGGTATATTTTAGCATGTTTTAGTTTTCACATTTATTGTGATTGACAATTAATTTGAAACCGATTTTAAAAACCAATAACTCACTCTCATGCCATAATAATATTGTTACTGTTGAAATATATCATCCCAGTCTTTAAAGTATGAAAATATTACTGGGACCAAATATTTTCTTAATTTATTCTAAACTTATTTCTTTGATTCTGTCAAAGCTTGAAAATATACTTAATAAAAAATTACAAATACACAATTGATAAACTTTGTAGTGAAAAATTATTTTCCATAAAAGAAAAGAAAATTGCCGTTCCACAAAAATTAAGTTCCAAAATTATCTTTATTGCGATTTATAAATGGTATTAAAATCAAGTGGGCCTACACAGTTTTTTTATCTATATTTATTTTGTGAATAATATCAATGCCTTCATCAACAAAATCATGTTTTAAAAAAAGGGTTGGGTTGTATTGCTCATTTGTATTCTTTGTTGTGTTAAAACTATGAAGTATGCAATTTAAAACAAATGGTGAGCACATATTTATACTCTAGTCAAAAAAATAAAACCGGTTTATTCAAATATGTGATATACCTACACCTATGATACACCCAGACACACAAATTAAACACTTTGATTGGATTAAAAAAAAACCTTTTATCCATTTTTAAAATATAGGTCTGTTATATAATATATTTGTGATTAGAACATCATCTATAGCTACTAAATATTAATTTCTATTTTAATGGGAATTTTTTTTACACGATTTTCCAAAAATTTTCTTTCAAAATGCCAAATAAAGTTTTAAATGAAAGAAAATGGAAAGTATTTACATATTCTTCATAAGAAGCAGCAGATTGCTAGGCCTCATGACATTGCTCCAAGCGGAGTTGCCACATTTGACACTTCGGCCTGTTACTAAAGACGGCCATGGCTGTTCTCATATATCTCCACTCATTATCTTGGTAAATTGATATTTAATATTTTATATAAGATATATAGCTGACAGTATTATTATTATATGTTCAAAGCCTCTTCTGTGTTGTAAATTACCCTTCAATTTTGCTCTTTCACTATGACAGACATTATACCCTTGGAGAGCTTAAAATTGTTTATTTACTGCAATTTAAATGTGGTTTTGTATCATCAATATATTTACAATAGTAAAAACAGCAACAATTTGAAATATTTGCGAATGAGCCATTCCCCTGTATTTCCTGTATTTATTTAGCACTGTGTCTTACTACTCGTTCGGGCTATACGCTCGAGTACTAATTACGTCAATGGGTTATGAATTGGGAAGGTTGAATTTAGAGGATGTGAACTCGCATTTGCATGGAGGGAGATTGAAAAACCATTAAGGAAAAACCACCCTCAGTTCACCTGAGCGAGATTCGAACCTCAATCTCCCTGTCCTCGACAGTCTAGCTCAACATGAAATTAGCGCATTAGCTAACTACGCCACTGAGGCGTATTTCCTGTAGATTAAATAAATTATTTATATTATATAAATTCTGATTTATGACTTTTTTTTTTTGGTAGGGCTTCTAAAATGTTTGTATGAAAAATGCTTTAATTTAAAATGGGATATTTTAACATAACCTTGAAGTAATTGCATAAAAAGTTATTCAGCTGCCAATGATTTATGATATTCTCAAATAAGTATTAAAATAATAATAATAATTTAAAATTGTTCTTCGGTGGAATCATATTTGATAATGCACAGAACATAACTAAGGAAATACAAAATAATTATTAATAATGTTTTTGATTTTCCCATTTTTCATCTTCCATACACACTGTTATCAGATAATCCTATATTGGTTGTTTCAGACTTCTTTCTATAGAAACACTTAGTTTTATGCGGCTTTATTTTATGGTGCAATTTACAATTTGTAGGACAGTACAAATATTTTCTGTAGAAATCGACAACAAAAAATCAGGACATAAATAAATGCAGGGTTCCTACGGTCTGGAAAGTCGGAAAAAAATAACGGTCAGGGAAGCTTAAGAAAAGTCAGGGAAATGACAATTCATGTCACACTTCAGTTTCATCGGAAATTGTAAAGCCGCAGAAGGAAGGTGTTGCCAAAAGTGAAAGTAGTGTAGTGGCTCGAAGAAACCCTAACACTTTTGTTATGAAAGATAATATAAATAAGGCGGAAGTCATTTGGGCTTTGCAAGTTGTTGACAATAAAATGTATTTCAATTCGTGCAATAATTTAAGTACAATTTTTCAGTTTATGTTTCCCGAGTGTTCCATTGCCAGTGCCTTTACTCTTGTGGAGACAAGGCTGCATATTTCATTGTGCATGGCTTGGCTCCATTCTTTCATAACAATTTACTGGACTACCTAAAATCATGTAACAACTTTGTAATTTGTTTTGATGAGGCATTGAATAAAGTTATTCAAAGAGGGCAAATGGACATTGTATTCAGATTCTGGGACAAGGAAAATCATAAAGTTGTCAGTCATTGCTTGGACAGTGTTTTTTTCGATAGAAGCACCGCTGAAGAATTACTTAAGCATTTCTCTGATGGTATTTCTCCTCTTACAGTCTCTAAGTTTATACAAGTGTCAATGTCAATCTAAAGTTTATAACGCTTCTTCAGGAACACACAAAATCTGTCACAGACAATGAAGTATGTATTTTGATAAATCTGAGGACATGTGAGCTTCATGTTGTTCATGGTTGCTTGAGAACAGGAGTGGAACCTGTCAATTGGGATAAAAATTGCTTATTGTGTCACACGTACTATCTATTCACTTATTCACTCTACTCTACACTTTACTCTATTCACCATTAATCCAGGCTGTGCTCCAGCCGCCATCTTGGAAAATGGCGGCCAAATTTAATTTATTTTGCAATAACGTTGGGACGGTCACAGTTATGAAAAGCTACCAAGGGGCATAAAGTTTTCCCATAAAAATGTTACATGCAATAAAATAAATTGAAATGTTTGCTTTGAATGCGGACATACTAAATTCTAACGGGTTTTTATGTGTAGAAAAACAAAAATAATACTGTGTACAATCTAATATATATTCATTTCTAAGACTAAACTTCTTGTGTGCTCACATAACCTTTATTTTAAAATTATTTACTCCTTAAAGTCATCTAGTAACATTTAATCTGGGGATTTCTGAGAGGTGGTTCGTTGGCACTCTCTACACATTCTTGGACCCAGCAAACCAGGCTGCACACATTTGCATTGCTTTGTTTAACTTAGCTTGCAGTTACACGAAATGAAGTTTACAAGTTCTGATGGAGCTGCTTCCCTGGTATTAGGTACAGATCTCAGCGAGTCCCTCAACTGCTGGCTCCAAGTAGCTTCCCAGCCATTGCTGGACCTGCAAGTACATACACTCTGTATCAATGTTGTTGGGCAGCTGCATTGGTTTGATGGTTGGGATCTTGTTTGAAAAGCTGTATCCCAACTTCTCTTTTGCTACTATATGGTTGTACATGAAGTATCTTAGCTCATCCAAGGACTATTTACTTGATTCGTATCACTTTAAAATTAACCTTTATCCAGCAACTTCCTTACTAGAATGCATTTAGTTGAATATTTTTTATTTCTTCTCTCGATTACTTGTTGTTCTGAAGACGTTTAAACCCTCTAACTTCGACTTGTTTGTATATTGCTGATGTGTTTCGTCAGATCATGGCTTGCCCAAACAGTATAACCTCACAAGTTTCTTCCATTTGGATTTTTAAAACCCTACATGAGATGTTTGGTTTTCCTGGCTTGAGAAACTAAAGTTATTCAAAATCTTTATGGGCTAGAGGAGTTAAACACACAAGTAAATCTGTATCCCGCCCAACCACGACTGTTGTATTTTTACATTTGACTTGATCTAGAGCAGCTGAGACAACAGTATATGCATCACTTTCTGCCTGTTTAACATAATAACCTCTGGTTTTTGTACGAAGTACAAGACATCCAATCAGAGCTATGATTCTATTTGCTAGAAAATTTGTCTCTGTAGTAGTGCTCTGCGTATTTTCATCAAAAATGTCTAGACGATTTTCTCATAACGCATTGCCGTTGTTCTACTGTTTTAGTAGTTTCTTTTGCAGGATAACTGTCAAACAGTACTGGACAATTTTTACCATAGTGGCTATCAACATAGGTTCAATACAAGTCCTGATATTTGCCCAAATGTGGTTGGTTTTGGCCAAACAACGCAATGAGGAAGGCTTCATCCAAAGTATAGTGAGGATGGGCCGGTAAAGTAAAAGTTTCCTTTTGTGACTGAAAAGCATTTACCATGGAAGATGTCCTTAAATTAACAAGATATAATCAAATAATGAGGGAAGTACATTTGCCAGCTCATACTTAAAGTACGCTTTCACTTCCAATTTTCTTTTGCCCAAACAAATCATTGTTGGGAATGCTACATTACAGTCTCGTCTTTTATTTATATTGTACCTGATGTCAGTTTATTCGATGGAACTATTTTCTTCTTTCGCTGTAGTAGAACATCACAGAAGTTACTTCCTAAGAGTGACTTCATTGCTACTGTACCAATCTATAGTGCTTCATCACATGTTATTAATGAGTATACTACCAGCCCATTTGAAAGGTTTACCAATTGTCCTTATAGATGACCAAATGGGTTATTTTCATTTAGCCAGCTGGCAAATCCCACAAAGTCGCTTGAATCTCTTGACTGAATAATTTTTCCGGATTCTATGTTCTGCTGAACATTTACTACACTGACTCCAGTGAACTCTCTCTAGGATTAAGATATTTAAACAAAAGCTGGAGCTGATAACACCCATCTCTCTAGAATTGAATCTGTGATTCCCAGACCGTGTAAGTCCACCTTTAGCGTTAAAGCTACGCATCACTCTCTGCTTAATGCACAAATCTGTTGGAACACCAGACCGGAGTCTGTCGCTGCGCCTGATTATAAAGTAACCATCTGCAGTAAATCTTCGGAAGTCCTGAATTACGTTTTATTGGATAAACCCTCTCAAACTTAAATACAGGTGAGCATATTTTATGTGGTGTAGCTGTTCTGCACTGTGAAAGTAAGGGAACATGAATTTGACAGTTCCAATATAAACTTCCAGTCTGCTTTTTGTTCTGCCCTTATAAACTGGAGGTTAATCAGGACTTTCTGAAAGTACTTATTCATAGTTTTGGTGTTCGGCCTGTTTCTTCAAATCCTTCGTTGACCTTCTTAATAAAAAGTTAATGAGCTTTTTTTTAAAAAAAAAACAAGTGCACTTGAAACATCAGAAGTGATGTTATTTGCCAAACTGTTTGAATATTTCTTACAGTATAGTACACCTTGTGGTTCTTCAGACTTTGAGGCCAGCTCATCATGAATTTGACTAAATGTGCTAGCAAATAAGCACAAAGTTACTTGTACCAACTCGAAACGAGATTATATTCGCAAATTATATCGCAAGCATTTTGGGGATTTTAAGACGCTGACGTATTTTACAATACTTCTTGGTTGCTAGAAAAATTAATTTGAATCTAGAAAAATTCCAAAAGGTACTAGATCCAAAGACAAAGTACTAAAACTGGCAAGACTGGTGGGAGTCAAGGCAACATTTTAGGGTTATGTTATAAAACAATATAATTCCATTTTTCCTTATTTTAACTTCAAAACAATGAATACTAATGAGTACTATTTACACCTGCTTCGGTGGCTGCATAATCTAAGGTGTCGCTCTTTTGTTGGACTAGACTGCCGGTGACGAGGAGATCAGGATTCAAATCCTGGTCGGCTGTACTGAGGATGGTTTTTCATTCTATGCAAATGTGGATACACTTCCTTTAAATTCAACCTTCCTCATCCCTAGCTCATTGGCATAATTAGTACATATATGTATGACCTGAACAGGTAGTAAGACATAGAAAATAATAAAACTATTTACAGCATTGCATTTTAAACAACAATCACAAAGACTTGAACAATAAAAAAAGGTTTTTTTTAAACCTAGATTAAGACAAAAGTTCACTCTTTGCTTTAATATTTTTTCATATAAGTAAAAGGCTAATACAAAATACTAATTATGTGTCATGTTGAAGAATATTCATGTACACTATATAAATTATGCACTGAACATAAATATTAAGTCAGTTAATATACCACTGCAACATAAACATTATAGGTAACCTTTCTTATGCAATTTAGCAGAAAAAAAATGTTTCCAACAGAACTGCCTTGAATTTTACTCTAAACCCTCCCCAGAAGACTTTAAATATTGCAAGATCACAACATGTTTAATATTAAATTAACCTATTTCTTATTAGGCATTTATAATGAAAGGGATGGAAAAAAACAATAAAAGAAATATACATTAAACTTCATGGAGGAACAAAATGAAAGAAAAATATTTATATTTATTAATAACTTTTTAGCTTGATTCCCACTTACTGCTCAAATAACAAATGTACCAAGTCTGCACTTTCTTTTTAATTTGTTCAGTAGTTTAAGGCTTATTTAATCCTAAAAATCTTGGGAGTAATATGTAACATTAAATAATATCAATACAAATGAAATTATATTACTAATATAGTAAAGCTATTATTGTTGACCATCAAAAAAAGTTTTGTTTTTTCTCAAAGGTTCTTTCTATCAGAATGCTACTTACCATTGTTTGATTTATCCACCGTGTATATAATGAAACTGTGTTCATTCGGCCACATGCCGGAGCAGAATCCATTCATGATTTATTTATTGAATGCACATTGTGGTTTATCTCATCCTTGTACTCATTAATTTATCTTACCAAAAAATTTGCCTACTACTAAGTTTCCTGTTTTGCATAGCGCTTTGTGGTATTTTCCAGTCATTAATAAAAAGTAGAAGTATATAGAGCTATTTACACAGGCAATGGCATTGTTCTTTGGTTAAATTAATTGAATTCATAATTAAGGTTAACTTTGTAGTTGTATGAGTAGGTTAAGCTCTGTCACAAAGCAGTCTTGAATTAAATTACTCAGGGTTGTGGATCATTAATAAATTAAAAAGCAATCTCATAGCTTCAAATTCTCCTGGACTCTGTAGTATGTTTAAAAAAACAACCACTCAATAGGGATTTCAGTATCTTTAGTAATTTTATGATTTATTTATAAAATAACTTAATATCCTACTTATAATATTTTAAAGTATTGTTTTTTGACACAACATTCACTAGTATGTAAATACATGTTGTTTTTTTGTTCATAAAGAAAATAAATGATATATTAAATCATAATGTATTTGTCTACCGAAACAAGGCCTATTCAGGATAATATTTACAGTTTTATGAATTTTCACTACTTTTTGCAAAAATTTTTAGTTATACATTTTGTTTCAAGTGTTGGCAACTTTGTGGTCGATATGTTTTTTAAAAGACTGCATTGGACTAATGAAGTCTTTCTATATTTTACTATAACTTGAATGAAAAAAGTCTACAATACAAATTAACTTTTACTGATCTTGAACTTGATAAAAACTATCAAAAACGATAAGAATGAATTGTAATGTTCAAGTAGCCAGTACACATGTATATCGCACAGACCATACCATCACCAGGACAGGATGCCTTGCGCACACCATTTATGCAACAAAACTTTAAAAAGAACATCATGCTAATTTTCCTAGAAATGGTTGGTTATTTTGAAAGTATTAGCATCGGTGGGTGTGCAGATTAAAGGTTAGACTCATTTAGTTTGGCTAGCTGGAGGTTCTAATCCTGACTAGTATTTAGGATTATTTTTCTTAAAGTTTAAAAGTAAGAATGATAATTTATTATTAGTAATTTGTTTATTTTATTTTTATTCACGATTAGAATGGCATTTATTGAGATAATATAGGTAGTTCNGGTCAATAAATCTCCCTCAAACTTTGCATTAATTTATGATGGTGTGGGGGAGATAATTTTATCAAACTTAGATTGGTTGAAATTTAGTCCGGTTGAATTTTACTTATCCAGTGAAGTTAAATACACAATTGATAATTCGGAAAAACAAACATTGGTAATATTATTTTAAAATTGAAAATGTAACTATACTAAACGATTACACCGATTATAGTCTGAGGTGGATTTTCTACTAATCATATTTTTTTAAATAAATAAAAAACAATTTAGCTTACCTCTCAGAAATTGCAGATTCAATGATTAAATACACAATATAACATTAAAACACCAGTTGCTGGTAAGCAACTGTCTGATCAACCAATTTCCCCGCCGTTCTTATATCAAATGATCTTCGGCCTTTTGAAGCGCATAGAGTACCTAATTCTGACAAGCCTTATATATGGTCTTATTTTAAATCAAGTCACCATAAGGTCTGGTCTGCCAGATGGTCGCTTGGCCACCAGATTCATAGGTAAAAGATGTAGGCCTATAATATATAGTATGCTTCTTTCATATAATTAATATTAATTATATGAAAGAAGCATACTATATATTATAGGCCTACATCTTTTACCTATGAATCTGGTGGCCAAGCGACCATCTGGCAGACCAGACCTTATGGTGACTTGATTTAAAATAAGACCATATATAAGGCTTGTCAGAATTAGGTACTCTATGCGCTTCAAAAGGCCGAAGATCATTTGATATAAGAACGGCGGGGAAATTGGTTGATCAGACAGTTGCTTACCAGCAACTGGTGTTTTAATGTTATATTGTGTATTTAATCATTGAATCTGCAATTTCTGAGAGGTAAGCTAAATTGTTTTTTATTTATTTAAAAAAATATGATTAGTAGAAAATCCACCTCAGACTATAATCGGTGTAATCGTTTAGTATAGTTACATTTTCAATTTTAAAATAATATTACCAATGTTTGTTTTTCCGAATTATCAATTGTGTATTTAACTTCACTGGATAAGTAAAATTCAACCGGACTAAATTTCAACCAATCTAAGTTTGATAAAATTATCTCCCCCACACCATCATAAATTAATGCAAAGTTTGAGGGAGATTTATTGACCATATCATTTGTTCTTTAGTACATATCTGTGAAAACTTTTTCGGAAGAAAGAAACCTATAGAACTATCGTTTAAATACACTTTACGTAAATTTCTCTTCTAAATTGTTTGTCCTGCTCCGTGAAAGATATAAATTTTAATTTGGTGTTTTCCGCCAAATTTCTGAGTGAAATATAATGAGTCTCGGTCTTGGCGGCGTTGAATTCCTTTATAAACTTGTCCAGACCCTAAAAAAAATAAAAAAAGGTAAATTTAAAATACATAATATATTATAGAAATAAAAAGATGGAAACTTTTTTAAATTAAAAAATGATAAATTACCTTGTTTTTCTACGATCGTGAGTTGTGGTGATGTTTACTCTGTATCCGGTGTGGACTTAACTACGTTCGGATCAACCTGAAGAATTTCACCCCACCTAGAAAGTGAGCAAAACATCCGGTACTACAATAATGGATCGTGCGTTGGACGGTGGACTCTTGTACAACTTCTAATACACAGGTGTAATTGTTTAAAAAATCAGTTGTTTCTAACTCTACGCATCTATCACCGTCATCGTATTCCTCTAAAATTGTTATATCCCCAATATGTGATTTAAACCCGCATTTACAAACACCGCGCCGAAGTCTATTGTCAACTTTATCGAAATAAGAATGGCTCGTATAACACTAGTCATAGATTGACGTTCAATATGGCAACGTTTGAACGCTTGAAGAGGTTTGTAAAAGCACAATTCTTCAACTGATACCATTTTAGCGATGTCTAAGCCGTTTTATACAACCGTATTTAAACACATTGCCAAAATTTTAAAATTACGAACAAGTCTGGACAAGGTAGTTTCTAACAAATAAGCTGAAGGTGAACAACGTCTACCTTTTTAATCTGGAGGTGTTATTCAAGGTAATTGAACTCTATAATATAACTGGATGGACATCTGTGGCTGAAATTTTCGAGCTGTCATCTGCATACCATTGTGTAAGAGAGAAAGAAACTTTCGGGTATTTCTTTCTCTTACAACCATACAAGGTAATGTGGCAATTTGTAATCATTAATTAATTTGATTGAATATATGAGATACATCAATGTGTGAATGGTTAAATTAAATAAATATGTTAGTTAAAGCTTTGAAGAGCATATAAAAGTTCAAATCTGGTTCGTTTTTTCTTTAAATAAGTTGATGTAGCCTAATATATACGATGATTTTTGAAGTAAGCTCGCTTGTAAGGCTTTATCTCGTACTAGAATCCTACCCTATAGTTGTATTTAGTTAGCATAAAATACCTTCCAGAAGGAAATTTCTACTTCCGTTCAAAATTGCCGTTTATCCTACCAAAATATTATATATATGATAGTATTCTGGTACGNCCCCCCCTCAGTGTAGCAGACGATACCCTTGAGCGTCACGCCTTTGTCTTTGGAATATGCATGTGTATGTCCATCCAGTTATATTATAGAGATCAATGGTGAAGGTGTGTAAACAACAACAAGACAAGTACCGTCTTAAGGTAGTTCCCCGCCACTAGGAACCAAACAACAAGTCAAGGATTATAAAAGGAGAATTTATTTATAGCAGACTATCATTTCTTTGTCGTCGTATCGAGTGAAAAGAAGCTGTCACGTAACAAAACATTGAGCACTCGTCTTTTGGCAAAAGTATAATTTTATTATTATTTCTCTCTCTCTCTCTCTCTCTCTATCTCTATTCTGAAGAGTGTTCAATTTATTATTAATACTAATATTTAATATTCTCTCTCTTTTTTGTAGTGTCTAAGGAACAAACATTAAATGCATTTACAAATGATGAATCTATCAACAATGCTAGACCCTCTAGTTCAAACATTAACAGACAAGGAAACCACATTTTTGACTATGCCTGCGCTACAAACACTGACGACTCATTTACCATAATAAGAGAGACAGGACGTACATATAGTCGATTCAACACGTTAGGCAGGGATACTTTAGTTCGATTCAGACCTTTGATTGTGGATGTGAATATGGTGCATTACCTAATGACGTGTTTATCTAGTCTATTAGAATATTTGATTAGAGGTACGGCACCTTACGATTTAATGGAACTTACGATCACAAACACGGAGAATAATCTGGACAAACCGGTCGGGGCTTCGTACCGTAGATGCGACCAAATTGATGTGAACACTATTATAAATACATTGACAAAAGTTATTCAGAGTAACGCCAAATTTGGTATAGCCGATGTATTGATGATTAGAGTGTTTCATATCAAAATTATGATGGGTAACGACCGGTACATTGACCTATTGTACGATTACGTCACGTATCACTTCAACGTAATAATTAATATAGCGGCTGCTTTTTCAGTTCAATACTTATGAGACTGAATTAATCCCGGCTTTAAAAGAGGTGGGAGTCATTCATGTAAAGGTAAATGTTATCTTTTTTATGTCTAATCCATCGTGTTTGTTCTCAAACTAAACTACATACTATAGCGACTGTAATAGAAATTTCAAATTTTCCAACTGTTTCGCTAATCATAAATCTAATAAAATTCGCGGAAGGAAAACGATTTGTGATTTAAGACAGGTAAACAGTATTTGCGACAAAATCAAGGGGAGTAATCACGAATATTTAAAATCCTACTGCGTATTATAGCTACCCAATAACTAATCCAATATACTTATTCGTTTGTATAGTTTAAAAGGATTAATATGATGGATCTTATTGCATTTCCTGAGAACGTTAAATATTTGAAAATATATTTTATGTACAACAACAATTTACAATTTATTCTATCATAATATACTTTCAGGTGAAGAAACCAGGTACCCGCATTGGTACTCGCAGGGGTGTAGTGGAGCGGGAACGCCGTTCCGGTATTGCTTTTCCTGGAAAAATATTCAAAATATATATTTTTTCAGTATAATTTTAAACTATGCAATTCTAAGTTAACTAATTGATTTTATATCAATATTATGTTAAAACTTTTTTCAAATTATGAATCAATAAATACTGATGAAATTTACTGTGCTCTAAGCTAATTTTTGGAATCTTAGGGGAAGTGCGCTAAGTAAGTTTATGGCTTAGTAACCATTAAAAAAATGCTCCAAATAGCTTCTAGAGGCATTTATGTTTGTGACATTTTTTCACCTATGGCGATTGAGGTGGCTATGACCTTGCGCTCTAGCATTGGTAAATTTACGACTACACCACTGGTCGATAGGTATAAGGCGTTTTACTCTCATTACACTTTGTCGAAATCAGGTCAGGGTTACCACACCGGTAGCCGTGTGTCAACTTAACTAGGTGCCCCAGGTTCCATTCCCAGCATGGTTGAACATTTATTATTGGTAAATTGCGTGGGTAGCTGAATGCAGTAATTTCTTAGGATTTGGCTAGTATGTTAGGCATATTGTGTTTATATAAGCAGTGTGTTCTAAAAGTGCACGTAAAATATACAAAAAAAACACATTTCTATAGAATTGGTTTTTATCTAGGGATTTCTCGTAGTTCCAGGCAGATACTGCTGCGGTTACTCTTGGAAACGTTCCCTGTTCGTTTTGATTTAAATTAATATAAGTTGTTGATAGCCAAAACACAGGTACCAGACATAACACCACCTGTAAATATAAATACAGACCTCCTGAGCTTAGCAGCAATAAATACCATCTACTGATAACAATCAGGAATGTAAACCAATTTCCTATTAGAAAGGCAAAACACAGTGTTATCCAGCCCCTTCAGCTTCGGGGGTAACTGTTTGATCTAGTTGAAGTGCAGTCTCCAGATGACGTTAGTTGCTAGGCATCGGTCTCGTGGGTCTAGTGGGTGAGGGTAAGGAAGGGAGATGGGGGAGAAAACGTTGGTGGGTTGTGGGGTGGCTATAGTATGCAGCTGATAGCCTTCAGGGCTTAAAGGAGAAATGGGAGTAGGTGGGGGTCGGATGGTTGGTGAGATGGGATGAAGAGGAGAGGAATTAGAGGACTCAAGGGTAGTGACTCTTGGAGATGTCGGAGCGGAGTGGGGGCGTTCGGTGGTCTGAGTATTGCGGTCGGGATGGTAGAAAATGGGCCCGCGGGTGGAGTATTGCTTGGTCGCCGACGTCCTCTTCAAAGTCTTCTGTTGGTGGGTGGGTGTAAACCATCCCGTGAGGCCACCGGTGAGGCGGACAACCAGGTGGAAAGGGTGAGGAGTCAGATGGAAGGAGTCCCGGCAAGGTGAGTCGCGGTGGGAGGAAAAGGGATTGTCCCGGCAACGTGAGTCGTGGCGTGAGGCCAAGGATGGTGGTGGAAGGAGAGGAAGTTCAGACAAAATTGCTCTTTCTAAAAGGTGGTTCACCAGGGTTGGGTCACCACTGAATCTGCTCCAGAAATCACCGTGTTATATACCCTCCACTGCTGCCTGGCCTTGTCCAATGGGGGGAAATAGGGGCTTCCCATTGGTGCGTGCAAACGTGAGAGACAGTGCCCATCACGCGAGCCAATAGAGACAGGAGTTCTCAGACGCAGACGTAGACGCAGACGAAAAATAGCATGCTCTAATACTCCCTGAAGGGGAGCACGAGAGCGAATTCCAACACGTACCGACCAATTGGTCACACCGTGTATTTAACTGACGGGTTGTCGCATTTCGCGAAGTTACTGAAACCAAAAAGAAAGCATATTATTAATTAATATTAGTTGAGGAAAACAAAATTGTGGGGAACCGACTAAGGGTTTTTTAGAGTTACGTGCGGAGACACTACTCTATGGGAGGCTGGGTGAGAGCCTCACAAACCACTGTTGACACATCTCGCTTATCCGAGCAGGGCTTTAGGGCTTTGGGACATCGATGGCACCCTCCAGGGTCGATGACGTAATTCCCAAGCCCCTGGATAAGAGGATTGGTGGTACCGGGAAGTCTGTCGTAGAAGGACTGCGCCAGCTTCTAGAAGTGGTCCTTGATGGTAGGCATATCCAGGTCTCGGTGCAGAGTCACATTTCGAACGTACCAAGGTGCGTCCACAATGATCCTCAGACACTTGCTCTGGAACGCTTGCATCCTCCTCATATACGTGTCCGTCCAGGTGGCCTCAAGCGGGACACGCATAGTCGAGGATCGGTCTGAGCAACTGCTTGTACAGTGTCAGACCGTTCCTAGTAACGGTGTTACAAAACAACATCTAACTCAGTCAAATGGGAGTACACTCACCCTCGGCCTTGTTGAATGCAACACTAGAGCACACGTGACACGACATCCTCTCCCTAGTACACTATCCCACTGACTAAATGGAGCTACCGCCCAACTGTCCACTCGTGATGGAAGCCCCGCCCAGAAACAAACGAAGGATGTAACTTGACCAGTAGAGTTTTCGGTTCCACCACCTCGATGGTTCTACAAGTTTCTAGCTGTTCCTGGAGTCGCCGCTATCCCTCCTAAGCGCTGCTTGTCTTATATTGCAATGTATCTTTTACTTGGTTACTCATTGTATCACTGGCTTCTAAGGTGAGAGCGCTGGATTAAGCTTAGACTTAATTGTATCATCAAAAATTCTATTTCGGCATAAAATGGGGATATCTTTTCTAAATTATTGTTTTGGACGTAATTAATTTGGTTGCTAAATATTTAGAATGGGTTTCTTCGGGGTTTCGACGTGGATAATGTCCAGCCACGTTTTAAGTTTATTTAATTGTTTGGGGGACCAAACTTTTGTTCATGGGTAAACTTTCTTTCCTCGTCGCCTACCGGCGAATTTATAAGCGCGCTCTTACCGCATTTATTAAATCTTTTGGAACTTCAGAAAATGAGTATAGTTCAGGTATGCTAGCTTTGACTGCATATTTTATGTTTGTTTGCTTTAAGCACGAGGTACTGAATTTGACTGTAGCAGTAATTTTTGTAAGATACGAGATAGCCTTTTTGAGGTTGTAAGACATCCTTCAGATGTTGTATGGTATTACTCGCTACTCTATTGCGTCGTTTGTCAGGTCGTTAGCTCAGGGGGCTGGCAATCTATATTGTAAATTTAGTACATAATTTTGTCCAAGTCATTGCTGTGCCCGGGGTATTTACGCCATTGTTGACACGTTCAGTTAATATTATGGTATTTACGTTAGTGTGCTCAGACATTGTATATATGTATTTTTTAAGGATTGTGAAGTTTTGGAGTAATGTTAACTTGTTAACCTTTGGGGTGTCTAGCATACTGGGTATATAGGCTACGTCTCGTCATTTAGGACGGTCATAAGCAGTTGCCTGACTTATATATATTAATGGGGACGCCATTTTCTATATTAATGCCTATCTTTTAACGTAGTGTCAATTTTCTTAGAATAATATGATTACATTAATATTTTCATATTAAAGGTGAAATATGCCGGTATTAAAGTATTCCACTTTATACCTACATAAATGGGAAAATATATGTACCTTGAAGTCTTCGACTTTAAACTCTTGTCAGTTTTAGTATTTGTTGGACATAATGTTTATATTGAAGTTTTTGGCTTAGGTCCTGCTAGTCATTTTGATCTCTTATAAAATACTTAATTTGACCTCAAACTTCGACTTAGCAAACTTTAAGCAATATTGCTACATTTGTATCCTATATTATGTATCATCTGTTACTCTTATAACAAATAAATAAATACTGTTATTCTCTTGTAACTCCTTGACTTTTTTCACGCTTCCTGGTATGGTAGGTAGAGGGTGTTACACCATAATTCTGAAGGTGGTCAGACTCGCTACCAGCTGAGATAAAGTGTCACTGTATCTCGTTATCCGTCACAGTTATACTCATTTAATTACACTAATAGGGTAGGAATACTTACTATTTGGCCAATTTGGGTGTTTAAACGTGAACTTTCTGATCCAAATTACTATATTAACTTAACATTTTACAAATTAACTTTACTCTAGAACAGGGATTCCCAACCTTTTTTTGTTTGGAGAAACCCTTAAAATATTTCGTCAAATATCGAAGAACCCCTACCTTTCTGACACGTATTAGTTTCGTCAGGGGCAAATTACAAACTATACGTGTGAACCAGTAGGGTTAGTAAATAATAATTAACTTATTCTTGTGAATAAAATATTTCAAAATTATTTATTTTCTATTCATATTTACTAATTACTGTCCTTTAGAACTTGAACGTGGCTTATCAATATTCTTACTATCCTCACTCTTAGCATTATTATGAGATATTACTAGTACCAGTGGTATAGTTGTAAATTTAGCAGTACCGGAACGCAAGGCCGTAGCCACCCCAAAGTTGAAGGGGGGGCCGCTGTGGGCGAAAAAATTTCATAAACATAATTGCCTCTAGAAGATATTTGGAGCATTTTTTTTAATGGCTACTAAGGCAGAAACTTACTTAGCACACTTCCCCTAAAATTCCAAAAATTCACATCGAGCACAGTAAATTTCAACAGAATTTATTGATTCATAGTGTGAAAAAAAGGTTTTAACATAATATTGATACAAAATCAATTAGTTAATTTAGAGTTTCATAGTTTAAAACAATACCAAAAAATATATATATTTTGAATATCTTTCCATGAAAAGCAGTGCCGTAACGGCGTTCTCGATCCACTACACCCCTGACTATTACGAGATAAAATGTGTATCTTCGGGCTTTCCCCATATTTACACCAGTGAGGAAGGTAGAGTTTAACAGATTTGCACTGGCATTTTCTTGAAGAAAGATTAGGTAACTTTTGGGGTTATGAAGCCTGCGGGACGGAATTCAAACCTCGACAAGGCAAAGCTTTATAGGAAAACCTAATGCCTTTGTCTGCATGTCTAGCTATTGATTCGGGTCACTAATTATTATTAAGTTATCAACGTGTGTACTCTATTGCTAATACCACACGCGGCACAAACTAGCACTAAAAAAACCACCTAGTTTGGAGACCTCCCATGGAAATGTTTGGCGAGCAAGTATTACCGTACTCTTTTGGGTTAGGGGCTACCTGCCTACAAAATGTAAGCTCCCTGGGTCTTCTGAGATTTGAGTGTTTTTTTTTTTGGAAAATCCAAATTATGGGGGCCCCAATGGGAATCTTAGGTCACCAAGTATTCCTACACCTTTTTTTGGTTAAGGGCTACCTGCTCACCAAATTTCAGATTCATAGGTCTTACGGGCTTCTCCACTTTGGGGGGGGCTTCCCATAGGAATTTTCGGTCGCCAAGTATTCCTGCGCCCTTTTGGGTTAGAAGCTACCTGCCTGCAAAATTTCAGTTTACTAGGTCTTCTAGGCTTCGAGATATTTTCTACTTGACAAAAGACAATGAAACTAGTAATTACTATAGTGGACCGGTTTTAAAAAAATCGGGAGAAAATAATATTTCAAATATACATTCTGGCTTCGTTAGGTTCTGTCCCGTGGTCTCTTTCTAAGTCATCTAGGGGCTTTTGGAGGGTGTGTAAAGACACACACACCAAGAGATTATCTTATTAAGATCGCAACTTAATGCAATAATGTTCTTAGACACATACATTTTCTGAAATTAAGATAGTCTTACACCAGTGCAGTTTAAAACTGTCGTGAAACACATATATTTTTTATTTATAATTGTTTTAATGTAATTGATATCTCGTGCATGCGACGACACGAAAATCACATGTGTACTTTGTTAATTGATGTTAGTATTCGCCACTGGGACAATTGTGTTAAAAGAGATCCGTGGTGAGTATTGAAAGGAAGGAAAATGTTATTTTGACACGTATAAATAAATGTTGCGTATTTTTATAGTGAATATGTAAAAATTTCAGAAATTTGATCAAATTCCCTGACCTCTCCATGACTTTCTGACCATGAACATAAATTCCCTGACATTTTCCCTGTTTTCCGGGTCGCTGAACAGGCTCAAGATTTTAGAAATTTAAATAGGAAATTAAATAAATCTGGTGGAATTTATATGATAACATTAATGCTAAATTTAAAAATTCCCCTCGGTGAAAATTTTAGAAATTTTAATATCAATTGACCACATTTTCTGTGTGTAGTTTTTTATATTATTAAACTCGTTTGGGTTCAGCGAATCATTGGAAAAGGGAATCACTTCACGTTTTTAGTAAAAAAACTACAACTTTTGAATATTTTTTTATTTTTTTTAAAGCACAACCCAAACAGTGTGGATTTCCCATTTCAAAAATTTGCCATTATCCACCCACCAGGCAAATGAAAGCGTGTTTCATTTAAGAATTGTCTCCCGGGAAAAATGTTTTTGTTTCAATGATCTGAACGTGGAAGGTTGGCTTCCAACCCGGCTTTTAATTTATTTAGAAATAAATACAATCAAAATTTAAAAAATTTCCGGGTTCACGGTGCACGGGGGCTAGTAATTTTTTTTAATATAAGACCTTTGCATGCGGTAGATATCGTGCAATGCGCATGGCAGACAAACAAACTCTTCATGTTCTTATTGTTGACATCCCGCCTGCTTTCAAGGAATGTAAAACTCAGAATATACAAAACAATAACTTTACCGGTAGTTCTCTATTTGTGTGAAACATGGTCCCCTACCTTACATGACAAAAAATAGAGTGTTCGAAAACAAGGTGCTTGGGATTATATTTGGTCCAAAAATATATGAGGCTACTGGGAAGTGGAGAATGTTGCATAATGATAAGTTACATACCCCGCACTCGTCACAAGACACTGTTATGCTAATCAAGTCTCTTAGATTATGGTGGGCAAAACATGCAGGGTGAATGGGAGATTCTAGAACAGTTTTTAGGGTATTGATTGGCAAATCCAATGGATGGAGACCGTTGGGAAGATCTAGACGCAGTTTGGAGGATAACATTAGAATGGACCTGAAAGAGATAAGGTGTAATGAGGTGGATTGGATAGAATTAGTTTAAGGTAGGGATAGGTGGCGTACTTTTGTTAGTACGGCAAATGAACTTTATAGTTATTCATGTCATAGAGTAAGTAAGCATGTAAGCAAGAAGAAGAAAATACCCCTTCTTCGGTTTCCTTGGGACTGAGTAGGCCACCTAGAAGTATGTTTTAGAATAAAAGTATTAAATTTAGATTGTAGGTTAGCTGAGGGTGTTCAAGCCAATTTTGAATTATTTTTAACTTCTTTTTTGGTTAGGAAAACATTTATTCCCTTAAAAAACTTGTGTTCTAAAAAAAACATTGTTGGGAATCTAGTATTATCACCCCCAAAAAATTACATTTTTCTAAGGCTTAGCGATTTACATTTTAATAACACATTAAAGTTGTTTTTATATCAATCGTAGATCCCCGGCCATGT
>CABFWB010000403.1:299972-315064 GCA_902151455.1 Timema bartmani | reverse complement strand
CTAGGCCTTCCTTAACCCGCGACCAAAGGCCATAATTCATAAATCACAATTTTTTACTAACCAAAAGGACAAGATACTAATATAACGCGTACTTTTTGCATCATCATGCCACAGTTACTATTCCACTGTATTCACCGTGATAACACGAGGAGAAAGGATTGCGAATGCACCTCGTAACTCAAAAATCAAAATCAATCTCTAAAATCTAAACACTCCCAAACCAGCTTGGTGCTTCTATCAAATCGGTCCAAGAGTAGAGCAACAGCAACACACACTTTGTTTCATTTCGCATCCCAGATGATGTATGTTGTAACTAACAACAACTGAGACGTTTGAAAAGATTATTATTTATTACCGTGGCTTGAGCCCAAAAACATTAATTTCAATTCAAACAACCCACTTCGGTGGCTGCGTGGTCTAAGGCGCTAATCTTACACTAGGCTATACTGCCGATGATGGGGAGATCGAGGTTCGAATCTCAGTCGGGCGTACTGAAGATGTTTTTTCCAAAATTGTTTTCCACTCTTCCTCCAAGCAAATGAGGGTATACTTCAGATTAATATAACCTTCCTAATCTCTAAACCCACTAGCGTAACTCGTACATAAGCGTTTAGCCCGAATGGGTAGTAAAACGCGGTGCTAAAAACTAAATAGAAAAATGTAAACACAGGATGCAAAAGCCTTCTAAACAAATAAATTATTAGGCTTGAAAATGCTTGTCCCTTAACATTTATTCGTACCTACAAAGGGATTTAAATACAAACGAGGAATTAAATATGTATATATTATGGACAGTTAGTTATGAGTTTACTAAATATTTATCATTATTTATTATTTTAATTTTTCTATCAATTTTTTATCCTCTCAAACACCTAGCTCTAAATAGTTAATTCACCTATTTTAGAATTTACAATATATGTAAAAATATTATTAAAAAATACCACATTTAAACAAAGGGAGGCGTCAAAAAAGTGAGGGCCCATGGCCTCTAATTCCATAAGACGTTCTTGGAGCCATCTATTTTCATCTTGACAATAACCACTGTTTCAAGGCACGGTATGTGTGGTTATTCAAAACAAAAAACAAAGCATTGTGAAATTATTCATTTAGGCCTCATTTCTGATGGGTTATGGTGAAAAATGGAGAATCTTCTTACTTAAGACTAACTTAATACAGATTTTTACTTTCTCATATAAAAAGAAAGTATTTTAGTCATGAAAATTTTTGGACTTGAGATTAAGGTGAAACCTTTTGTTTTGACTTTCCTTCCTTAATCCCAAAAAAGTGGATTCACCATTATTTCTGACCTCATTTTCTGTTTGTCTATCAGTCTATTCCTGAGCCTAGATACGAAATAGTTTGATGGATTTGTTCAAACATTGTTTTTTGAACAGGAGAGACATATATTATCTCGTTCGGTCAAGAACGTTGCCCAGGATCCACCTATGGATGTTGTCTACACGTTGTACCCACAACGTGATGATGTAATGACATTGATTATAAAGGTGTGAAGCCATTAATGATCTTAAACATAGCTTAGGCCAATATATTAATTTTATTACCGCGTTTTACTACCCATTTGGTTTATACGCTTATGCACTAATTACGCTAATGGTTTAAGGGAATAGGAAGGCTATATTTTTAAGGAAGTGTGCCCACATTTTCGTGGAGGGAGAGTGAAACACCATTTTGGAAATACCACCCTCAGTACACCTAATCAAGATTCAAACCTCGATCTCCCCGTCATCGGCAGTCTAGTCTACTGCAAGAGTGGCGCATTAGAGCACACGGCCACCGAAGTGGGTTTAGGCCTAATGAACCAAACCTTGGTAATCGTTGTGCTAATTCCCCTTTTGGGCAGATACCCATAATACCAGCCAGGAATCAAGCCCGGGACCTCTAGGATCGTAACCATATGCACTGATCACTATACGATGGGGCCGGTTTTCAAACTTGATACGTAGATGCTATATGGCTATTCCTTGGGACATTATTCGATTTTGATCCTAGCCCTTAAATTAAGAGTAGTTTACTGGTAGTTTATTTTAGAAAAATTCAGAGTTCTTCAAAAATGGCTATAACGATTTTAATTAATATATAGGGATATAGATTTGTAGAAACAGTGCAAGCGCGCCTAGGGTAAGACTGAGCAACGGCTGTACTTGTGATATACTGGCTAAAATGTGTCAACACTTATCTGTAACCCAACAGCCTCCTTACGATTAACAGCGAAAACTGTCATGACTGCGGGTACAATCAAGGCTAGTAACCTGGTCTACTCTAAATTAATTACTAAAGGAAATTGGACAATATTAGCCTCGGATGACCTAAGCTGTAATGGGCAGCTGAGGTTAAAACTGAAGGGCTCATCTGTTAACAAGCTGGCGATAATGTGAACTGTTAGAACGTGGAAAGTGAACGGAGTGTGTGGTAAAGAGAATGAACTGTTAGAGGAAATGATTGAAAGAAACATTGATACACTGTGTATATGGGAAACCAATTAATATAACCCGTTCGGGATATACGCCTATTGACTAAATAAACTAATGGGTTAGGGATTAGGAAGACTTAATGTAGAGGAAATTCACCCACATTTGCATGAAGGAGAGTGAAAAACCATTTAGGAAAAAACCTCAGTGCATCTGACAGGAATCAAAACCCGATCTCCCCATCTTCGGCACGAGAGTAGCAAGTTAGACCACGCGGCCGCCGCAGCGGGTTCATTTATAATATTATTCCAGACAATTTCCCATTGTTTCTCTGGATGAACATTTCCTTCCCTATGCTGAGAGCACTTTAGGGTAGCACACTTGATATCAATTTAAATTTTATAACCATTCATACATTCTCCAGCTGTCAGTTTCTCTAGATCATATATTTCTAACTTCCCCGCCTGACTTGCTTTTTTTGTTACTGACTGAAAAGTCTATCAGTAAATGATCTATTTGAATATGTGTAATCCAATCTGAGGGGGTCAAAGTATATTTATGAGTATCCTTATGCTTGAAGCAAGTATTTTTACAGAAAGGTTCTTTGAAGTGGCAAAATTTATCAATGTTATTCCATTATTATTATTGACATCATGCAATCTTTCTTTTCCTATTGCAGGTTTAAAGAGTTCTATCTTTGCTTTCAATTCACTTTTCAATTGATAGGTTGGGAACTGGTCACACAGGTATTATGGTTCCTCATTGAAACTATTCATTAACATGTCATCTTTGTCTTTTGTTGGACAATGTACATTGATGATGACCATATTATGCCACTATTTTTATAATGTATTATAATTATTATAATTAACTTAGCAGTATTATATAGTTAACAATCGTAATTCTTAAAATTTGTATTTTATTATGTAAATTAGTATTCTAATTTTAAAAAAAATCATAAACACCTATAGTGTGGCGACTATTGTATGGTAAAATAAATGAGAGTTGAACCATGACCCCTTAAAATCATATACACTTGGAGTTTAAATATTATTTGGCCTTAAATAGTATAAGATACAATAATTTTTAATCAAATAATCAATCTTTCATTTAAATGCCAAGCGACAATGTATGAAATTGTGTCATTATTGATATCAGGCCTTGCTCTTATCTATGTAAGCAATTTATAATGCAATCTAACATGCTGCCTACTCTTACTATCTTAAAACGGTGGAATTGCAATAAGTTTCACGTCTATTTACTGGCTGCTTGATGCCCTTCAAAATCAACGGAGTACACAATGAAAGACGATTAATTAGAGTTCGTTACTTTTTCAGACGTTAGGAATAATACATGTTTATTTATTTCAAACATTTAGGCACTTCTGAATTAGATACATTTTTTCCACCAGCTCTCACTAACCGTTCATGTATACGCATATATTAATTACGCTAGTGGAATAGGGATGAAGAAGGTATAATTTTAGAGGAATTGTACAGGCATTTGCGTGGAGGTAATATGGGAAACTATTTTAGGGAAAAAGAACCTCAGTACACTTGACCGAAATTATAACTTCGATCTCCTAGTCATTCGCAATCTAGTCCAATACGAGAAAGACCCGTTAAACCAGTGGTTCCCAACTTGGGGGATGCCCACTCCTACCACCCGGAGAGGGGTGAAGCACTTCTAGGAGGAAGGGGGACGTGGATCAATTCGGTAATAACTTTAAAAATTAGCTAAGAATTGAAAACATTATATATTTCTATCACTTTTCTAAAGTAATGAAGATAATATTTTCTTGCGGTATTGCCTACCAGTTGTAAAAAATTAGGTGACCAAACAAAGAGTTAGACTCTCGAGCGCATCCACAGTACGTGTTTATTTTACAGCCCGCAAGCCTCGGATTCACTCTCTTTTCCTTTTTACCCTCCTCCTTATCTACCAGTGTGGCCACGTATTAACATCAAAATACAAAGTTGTCGACTTGAAATGGAAAGCGATTTTCGGTGTTCTCTGACACACGCAAAACATTAAATTATAGAACAGTTTAAAGAAAACAAAACAGTGCCAACTATTGCATTAATTTTCAGTAATTTTTCTGTTGCCAATTTGCTGCCAGTGATACATTGATTTTATATCAAAATAAAGAAGTGACTAGAAAGCATTTTTTTTTAGATTTTTTTATAATTATACCAAAAATTATAAATTTGATTATCTACCAAGGGAAGCGTCAGCTGAAAAAGGTTGCTAGCCACTGCGTTAGACCTTATGACCACTGATGTGGGTGACTTGCATAATATGAATTTAAAGAACAAAATGTGTGTGATACGATAACGAGATAAATTATATAAAGTTTGGAACATTTTTTGTTTATTCGAAACTAAATAATGCCTACAACGCAACAGTAAGTTAATTAAATTAACATGAAAGTTACCTACCGATTGTGGTGATGACAATGATGGAATAGAATAGCGCTCCAGAAAACGTCCACTGCTCGACCTTCTCGGCTTCACTACCATCCCAGCCATCGCTCTTCATAGAACGTAGCAGGTCTGTCTCGAAGATCTGGAGCCGCTCCTTAACGGTGTCCGTCCAGTTGACCAAAATGAGGACTGGCGCCTCCTGGAACAACCGCCACAGCTCCTCTGTCACGTTGTGTCGGATCTTGCTGATGTTCTTCTTCACCTTAAGAAAACAACAATTTAGTCTCAGGACCATAAAAACACTGTCTCTACACATAGTGTCAATCCAATAAAGAGAATTTGGTATATTTCCAGAAGTTTTATTCCAAAACGATTTATTAATGATAGTTAAATAATATGTTTTATAGATGTTTCAGTTAGAAAGCAAGATTTTACTAATTGTATAGGGTGACTTTTCTTAAAGGGAAAATATTTATTTATTTGGACTGAATATACATTTATTAATTTATTTAGCACCGCGTCTCACTAACCGTTCGGGTTATACGCTTAAATACTAATTAAGCTAATGTATTAGGAATTGTAAGGTTGAATTTAGAGGAAGTGAGCCCGCATTTTCGTGGAGGGAGGGTGGAAAACCATTTAGGAAAAACCATCTCCAGTTCACCCGACTGAGATTCGAACCTCGATCTCCCCGTCCTCGGCAATAAAGCTCTATACAAAACTAGCACGTTAGCCAACTACGCCACCGTGGCGGGTGTCCAGACTGACTGAATATAAAACTTTTTTGGCAATGGTACTAGTTAAAAATAGGAAAGCCTTTATAAACAGTAAAATAGATACGATAAGCAGTTTCATCTTTTTTNTACCAGAATGGGTTTTACACATATTATGTACTAATTATGCTAGTGGGTTAAGGATGAGGAAGTTTGAAATGGAGGAGGTGTAGACGTACCCAACTCTGCGTGCAGTTAGAGGGGGAACACTATTAAGGAAAAACCACCCTTAGTATACTTGATAAAACACTTTCAGCATACCCATATGGGATTCGAACACTGTCTCCTCTTCTGCAGCAGACCAAACCAGACCTTTTATTAATTTACATTTGCCCAGACACTAAGTTGAGCTGTCAATTTTCTATGTATACTAAATTTTGACCGATCAGTTTTTTATCACGTTGAGTTAATGAATTACAAAGGTAATAGTAATAATAATAACATCTCACACATAAATGAAACACCAATATGAATATTTAATAATGTTGGCTGGTGCTGCTCCCTAAAAGAGGTCAGCTAGTAGGACTACCAGTCACCTTACCGCCAAGACAGTTCTATTCACTTCCGGGTCTTTCTTAATCTCACCAAATAGTAATAGCAATTAAATCTTATATTTATAGTTTGTTTATGATTATATTAAAATAAGGTGAATTTTAACATTTATCTTGCAATACATTTATAAAATTTACCATCACATTTTAAACTGATGGTTTAATTTAAAGACCGTTTATATGAGGAGCTGGTAGGCGGATCGTGGCTCTGTGTTAAGGTTCTTATACTTCGTGGATTTGGGGAGGGTGAGATTTATTGAGACAATGCTAAAGTTTTTAAGGACTCTAACCAACTTAAACTACCTGAAACTAGTCTTCAGCAGTGGCCTCGTAGTCTAGGGATACAACTCGCAACTAAATAACCAGCCATAACAGTTTCATGGTGTTGCTAAAGAAGACACAGTTTTATCCTTTGGAATCCATTACAGTTCTCACTTTTCTCATAAAATTAATCATTATGGATGTAATAACCATATACGGTGGCGTTAAAAAAAAGTTTATGGTAGAAATATATTGTCATATTCCCTTTTTAATTACCTAAAATATAAAAATTATGTGAAAAATTAAAAGTTTCCTTCAACAGAAAACTAAACTTCCTTTTTATGTGTTCACACTATAAAAGATAAATATTATAAAAGTAAATTAATGAACTAAACATGGTTTACCTATCTCTTATCGTTTCTAGATGAAGGAAGAAATGAATACTTTAATTCCTATATTAGAATTTGGAATCTAGGGAGATTTTTTGTTCAGATGTATCCAGTAAATAAGTTTAGGCACAATTTAGGAATCGCCTCTGGATTTCGTGAAAAGTTTCCTGGAGTAATAATTTGACACTACCTTTAGCATAGAGTGAAGCTAGCTGCTGAGGATGCAATACAATTCTACTAATAACATTAATATCTCTAAAAAATATATGTGAAAGATATGTTCTATCACACTTCAAACAAAAGCCAATCTAAGTCAAATAATATTGCAGAAATTCTAGAGCTGGAACATACTTAAAATTAGCAAAGTTTTAGAACCTTCCTGGCTCACTTCCAGTTTAAGTTTTCCAAATCCGTGAATTTGGGTTGAAAAAGAAACTAGAGAAATAAAGTTGTATTTAAAGTTTAATACTTTGAACCAGTAGATTATAAGAACTCACACTACTAGCTCTTGTTGTGCAAGCCAGGATGTTAATATTTTGAGAGCGGGTCAATTGATCGTCGATTGATTTTAACATGATAAGACCAAATGGGGGGAACACACAAAACATTAAATAACAAACAAAATGTTATATTTTTTATCGGTAATTTTTAGAAAAGTCTGAACAAATTCGATTGATAGTTTAGTTTTAGGCGTAGAACAACGTAGAGCATTAGCAATATTTTTCTTCAAGATTAATTATTTCTAAAAACGATAAAACTCCTATAACCTTTTTTAGTGTAGTTTTCTGACAGTTACAAAAGCTACTGGGACTATTATTATTTTATATTCATCCCCAAATTATGTTTTTCATATGGAATTTTTTATAGATACAATAATTGCTGATAAAATAATAATAGTTTCATTTTGTCAATGTCGAATGCACATAGGTATTGATTGATTTGTACTTTAATTATGGTAGTCGGATTAAATGCTATCCTAATAATAGTGTAAGCACATTAATTAGGTTACTTCCTAAACATACTTATTCTACTACCAATCATGCTTTATGAATAGACTATGTACTTAAGGTATTGCAAGGTATTTCCAATACAAATCGTGATAGTGAATTCAGTTTTGATGTAGAATATTTAGGATTGGTGGTGTGTTTCTGAATAAAAGTTTAATTGAACTTACAATTTTGTAAAAATGAGGGACTAATATAACCTTCAAATTACATCCTACTTTGGAAATCATAGATGCCATACTGCTGATGCTGCCTCCATACCATGATTTCTGTAACAGTATTTATATATTTATATTTGATTTGTGAATTGGTGCTGTACCTTGAGTTCATTTTCTGACTCGAGATTGTGGAAAGTGATGGCTCCCAGCAAGCAGTAGGCGACGACCAGGGACACGAGTGCAACATGAGAGAAGAGGCATGTGCAGAGTTTCCACGTGTAGTAGAGGACCAGGCTGCAACGGCTTGGTCTTCCCTCCTCGACGTATTCCGTGGGCTGACGACTCATCTTCTGCGTGTTGCACAGAGCTCCTATACACTTTCAAACTGGACTTACAAGACTAATTAAATAGCTTGTTTGCATTATTGAATCCGGTCTCTCGTGAAAATAATGTTCGTAGACATTTTTGGTATCGTACTCGTATCACACTCACCTTGTCAATGCGCGAATGGAAACTCTTTTTGATTCATTGACAAGCCCTTATCTATGCATACGTAGTGGAAAAATTTTCCCAAAATAAACTTTGCATCTCACGACTTTTCTAGAATAAATCAGTTTTAATATAGCACTGCTGTTTGCTAATACTATTCTCAAATAAGGCGTAAAAATAGACTGGATTGCTGTTGTTAGGGAGTTCACAGTTCGAATCTGGTCCAAGTGCACTGGGGATGGCCTTCCTCCATATAGGATTTTAGACTGTAATTTGTCCATCCCCTTTCCAAACTAATATGGGCACACGTACTCTAAAACTACTCTCACAAAACCTGCCATTTATATTAAATCATTAAAATCATGGCGTTAAACATACAAATGATAAAAAATAAAGTGACTTCTTTTTCAATGGTTCCGAACTAAGTCAGTTAAGAGTCATTGCTCTACCGCCCCCCAACCCTCGTCTCTCCAGTAGCGTACACTCCATTAAAATGCAATTATTACATTTATGCAATCTGCTTACTCTGGAGCCAGGATATGTTCACGGTGGGATAGAAAATATTCCTTGTGACGAGAGTTTGTTCCCTACTGGGAGTACCAGATGCTCAGCTTATTAAAGCACTGCAATGACTGGATAGCTTTTGTTCAGTACGATCAGCACAAGGAATATTAATGACTTATTCTAAGGGAAGGGGTGGAAATTAGCTTGGATGAAATTGATCCACATTAGCGTGGAAAGAGGCTGGGTGAGCCAAAGTGATAAATCACATTTGTTATGACCACCTTCAGTGCTCTCATCTGATTTAACCTCGATCTTGATGTCACCAGAAATCCAGTCTATGGCAAGAGTGAGTATCTAAAGTCTAGACCATGGGACCACTGGTGCGGGTTGTATTGGGCGGTTTATCCCTTTATAAGCATCTAACTTTATCAAATTTGTTCAGCTAGATTGGCTATCCCAATGCGCAGCAATGTGAGGGAAGGAGTAAAAACGTCATTTGGATTTGTTTGGTTTTCGTTTTTCCTGGATCTTTTAGTAAAAATGTTATGTTCTTTATTTAATTTTTGGTAGTCTAGAAAATCGTACAGGGTGTATCTTAACATGTGGTACCCACTTTAGAGGTGTTCTTGAGATACAAAAATAGTAACATAAGTTAGTATATACCTCTGTCCTATTTGACCTTGTTTCCGAACTATAGCCTGTTTTACTTTCCATCAATGTGTAGTTGCTCATCTTAACACAAATAGCTCATATTGACTACCTTGCACCTTAATGCACGCATATAATGGTTGTATCATAGAGTTTATTGTTCATTCAAAAGTACCGTAAGTTTCTCATATTCACTAGTGGGTAGCCTTGTTCAAAACTTTGGGGAGTATTTTAATACGGTTGGGGGGTGTTGTATAAACAATGGCTTTCAGATGACCCCAGAAATAAAAATCTACAGCTACTCAGCAAAAGCGTGGAAGAGAATCTTCATGCAAAAGCCACACGTGACGTATGACATGAAATAACTCTTCCAGCAGCCTATTCAATTGATTATTCGATAAATTGACAAAAAATATCCTAATAATCTCCCCTCTAGAAAAACAGTTCTGATCAAAATGTCACCAATTAATAGTGATTTGATAATCCACCCTTAAAAATCGAGTGTTATATTAGTTATTGGCTTACCACCACTTGACACTCATCTATTAAATGAATTAATATTTGTAGGCTTTCCTGTATCCTTTATGAAACGTCTGCTTATTTGGTACAGGGGCCACAAGGCATACGTTGTAAGGAAGATGCACTTTTTCATGAAAGGAAACGGCTTTTCTCAGTGAGTTCATATACATTTCTAAGTGATTTGACCCGCAGTACCCCAAATTTGATCCCTTAGGATTCAAGATGGCAGCCAAAATGGTGGCCGAAAAACAATATATTTCTTTCATCATCAATATTTCATTCAAACACATCTTGTGTCTGGAGACTGGCCAATTCCAGATCAATTCTGCTTCACATGAGGTTCAATGGGAGAAGTAGCTGCAACCCATACTTTTTACTTTCTCTCTATCTTACAGGTAGAGAAAGTATTGTGATCGTCAAAAAAATCGAACTCGAGATTTTGATTAAAAACAAAATTTCCTTCCTAACGTTTTAATAGATAGTTTTTTGAAAAATAGTTTTAAATAAAAAAAATTTTTTATGTAACATCGCCGAAGCTACGAGAGACAGTAACATAATAATATTATATATACATATAGTATAAAATCGTTGAAGTTACCAGAAACAAGAACTGTGATGTTAAATATAAATCATTTAATCATGGTAAATATTTCTCAACCCTGCCAGCATTTCACCAAATATCACTCCATATAACTTAAATATCAACATGACGGCCTGCGAAACAAAATACGTCCGAGCACCATCTATAAGCTCTGCTGACCAAAATAGTTCCCGGGATACAGAGAAAGTTCTAAGCTCGAACACTGACACGCCTTAGAAAGACGTGGAATAGAGTACTGTCATCCAGAAGGTTTTGGGCCAACCAGGGCGCATTGCATTTCCGTCATCTCTCTCTCTCTTTGTTTGGGCTGCTCTCCCCCCTCCCCCCTTCCCTATTCCTTTCTATGATGTTTCAAGCTGAGCTGTGGATTGAATATAAACTGGTGATTTTCCCCTTGTTCTGTACTCTTGTTTGAATTCTCACCGAGGACACTTCTTGTCTTGGAAAATGTAAGCCATGCAAATTTCTCTTTCGGCCTGTCTGTTCAAAATTTATTGTTTTAGCGTGAATATTTATAATAATATTAATTAATATATTAAAATTAGTTTCTTTTTTTGAGTCTTTGAAACCTTTTCTTCAAACACTAAAAACATTTTAATTTTCAGAATATAGATTCTGACTGATTTAATACTTGAACCTTCAGAATGACTTTAAATATTAAATTTCAAAACTTCTAATATTAGTATTGCGTTTAAACTCTTGTAAATATTTCAATATTGAATTTTCTGAGACGTTGCCGTTTAATGATATATACTAATGATTTAGAATTCTTTTGTGATTTACATATTTATTGTTTTTTAAGGACTATATACTAAAAAAATTAGAATACGTGATGACGTAAGATTTTTAAATGGTGAAAAAATACTATGCTGGCCCTTATAGCGTAATAGAAATAATATTGAAGGAAGCTTAGTTCAATTAAATTTTCCCTTTTTGGCCAATAGCTTATGCTCATTTAATACATTATTTACAATATTTAAAGATGAGAGTTTATTAGTCCCTCTGCACTAATATGAATTCCTGGTTAAATGGGATATATATGTATTAGGTAATCTGGGTTGTTGACGCAATCTTTGTTTACTGTGTATCCTTTGGATGGTGCATAACTCTTTATTATGAGTTTCTATATATTGAAATCATCTTTATTAATATTTATAATTCAATATCAAAGAGATTAAATGAGGCTCTGCTCAAGGCCGTAGCCAGGGGGAGGTTTTGGGGGTTTAAACCCCCCCTGAAATTTTATGAAAAAAATATACGGCTTTATTTATGGCTCAAACAATATCAAAATTAAGATACATGTACAATTTAGGCCGCTTTGTTATCATAAAAAGCATTTCAGATAACTTCTAGAGGTGTTTAATATTTGGAAATTTTCATATTCTTCGGCAGCTAGGGGGCTATATTGCCATAAAAACACTTCAAATATCTTCTAGAACTCTTTATCATATATACATTTTTTTCTAGATTCCGGCAATTGGGGGATGTGCCCACCAAACCCCCCCTGAAATTATTGGCTTAAGATTACAAAAAATGGAGTAAAAATTAACAAAAAAGGTGTATTGGAGAAACTGCCTAGTTTTCCCCGTTTCCGAGATAATCATGCATGTGTGATTTCAAAGACAAGGGTTAATTCCTGACAGGTAGGGAGCCAGTATAGCTGTGTTGCCTAGCTGTGTTAGATACATTTGTCTCTGAGCTCAAACTTGGGTGATTATCTCGGAAACGGGGAAAGCTAGACAGTTTCTCCAAGACACCTTTTTTGTTTATTTTTACTCCATCTTTTGTAATCTTAAGTAAAAATTGTCAATACTTACTCTGACATTTTATTGCAGAAAAAAGTCTTACAGCCCCCCCTTTTTTACATAATGGGGGTGGGTAACGCTAACAGCACATTTAATTTATTAATGATCAAGGTTTCAATAAGTAGTATACAAATATTCGTTTTAATACCCTAAGCAGTTTTAATAATATTTCACACAACAGTCGTTTTTAGCTCTATCTTTAGGGGTGTATACCGCCCTTATTATTCAAGATGAACCCTTGGTTGCTGATGTGAATTATTCTATTTTCACCCAAGGAATAGCCTTCCAATGTTTGATGCAATGTTTTAGATACACGTTGTATATGAACCACCCTCATCCAGCTGTCTAACAAGAGATAGGTTAACTCTTGATCAAATAGAGTAAAATAGATGTTTTGTTTGTTGTCATCCTCAACACTGGAATAAACCCCTTCGTTGTATGGAAACAGATGGACTATTCGGGAGCCTTAGGTAGTGTGCCAATTTTTGTATAGGATTTTAAATCCTAGCAACTCTCAGTGCAAGAGATATTATGGTTGGTCAGAAATCAAAGTAACACAAGTCTTGCTTAGCTCATGTGTACATTCAATGCAGGCTCTTTGAATCGGAAAGCCACTTGAGAAATAATATACGTGGATCTCTTTATTTTGTTGATTTGCTGAATTACATTAATGTAACCTGCTGATCTCTTATTTGTAATAAATGATATTCACTTAAAATCAAATGTTTCTATATCTAAAACTATACAATATTATCTATATTAATTTAGATTGTTATCTAGGGTTAAATAATTGTTCGTGTGTGAAACAAAAATGTTTTAATGTATTAGTCGTACAGGTGCCCCAAAAGTGACGGTGCAGTAAAGTAAAAAGTATCTCGTAGCAGTTCTTTCTACAAAATATGTTGAGAATGTCCCCCATGAGCCTGAAGACATACCTGGATACGTCTTTTCAAATCATATCATAACACATAATAGAAAATCATATAATAGGTCTTCGAGCCCATGGGTGACATTTCCAACATCTGTTACAGGAAGAACTGAAATCCAGACACGTGATAACTTACAGCACAGTAGCTTTCGGGATATTCTGTATAATAAATGCAAGGTCTAGTAAATAATACTTAGCTGCTGACAAGATTATCGCTGTTGCAGTAAAGGGAACTCTTGATGATCTGAAGGACTATGAAATTACCTTCCATGCCTACGTTATCAATGCACACACTGTGGTACGCGTACCGATAAGTAAGGATTTTAGGGGATTCGAGACATACCACAGGGTTTTATGAATCATAAGAATGTTTGTATGTAATAATAATTAAAATAAACAAATAGCTGGAGATTATGAAGTAGGCATGGGCTTTTATAAGCCTTTCTTTTCCTCTTTCATAGATGTGTTTAGCATATCACTAAAGTATAATCAAAATTTGGAAATACCATTTATTCTTTTCGCGATAGAAGGTTATTTTTATTTTGTATGGAGGACTGGAAGGGGTACATTGGTTATTCCGTGAAACTAAAAAGGGTGTGAAACCGGCAAAAGTTTTAGAGCCACTGTACGAGACCTACAAAAATAATAGAGAAAATAATTTCCAATTAATGATGACAAGAGCTAGAAACTAGCCAATCCATTTATAATAGTTATCTAAAGATCAGAATCGGTTCAATTCAGCTTTTCGTATCTATGTAAGAACTAACAGTCTAATTGAAGGTAGGCGTAATTTATCTTAATGAATGATCATAAAGTCTTATTAATCGCAAATATGTAACTACCATGAACAAATGCCCTTTAGATTGAAAAGTTGAAGAATCATATAATAACTTAAGAAGATATAATAATTTCTAAATGATATATTACAAACTTCAACCGCTAAGGATGGATATTATAGTCAAAGTATCATAAAACAATATATCACTGATTTTAAATTTAGCTTTAGTCTGTAAGATAACCGAATAAATAAGTGGATATATTTATCAAGAAAAAATCTATAACACATACTTTTATATGTTAATCTTACATTAAATCAAAATATGTAGTTCATATTTTTTTTAAAACAACAACACAACATTTAAAACCTTTCGATAAGTGGATGACGTGTAGCTAATTTAGTTTAAAAATCGAGCAAATCAATGAGTTTATGTAAAATCAGAGTTTAAGATTCAATACAAAATAGTAAATTAAATTTTAATAATATTTTTATAGATTATAAAGGTTTTTAAAAACTTTTTAGGCATTTGCGAAGCTTCAAAATGTTAAAGTTGAAGTCGAAGGTAATATCTCCTTCGCTTTGACTTCCACTTCTAAGCTACAATAACCTTTGCATCTTCAAATAAATGGTACGGCACACCGCACAGACTTTCTCTCTCTTTCTATAAACTCGTAAGATTTCTGAATGGAATAATGCAACATTGTATCATCACCACTCCACATAAGAACACGCATAAAATAATATACAATGATATATAATCAATGAGAAAAGAGGCGCATCTTTGTCCACCTAAGAGCATTTCAAACAGTTTAATGTCTTCCACAAGGGTCAA
>CABFWB010000403.1:272666-297210 GCA_902151455.1 Timema bartmani | reverse complement strand
GGGGGGGGGTACTTCTTAAGAAAATTGTTGCTGTAGCAAATCTCAAAGCTGAAGTAAACATGTCTCAAAGCTTTGAAACGCAACCGTATGATGAACAAGGAGGACCAAGTACAACCACTTCTGTTTGGTCTGCAATTATTGATGAGCTACCAAACGAATCTCGCTTTGATTCATTGACTGATGAAATTGAGAGATACTTGGAAGAAAAGTGGGCCAACTTGTTTAAACATTATGTTTGTGCAATTCTTATGTTAAGATGTGAGTATTTTAAAGATTTTGATTTTATTAGTTTTTTATATAGCTTAAAGCTCAATAATATTCAAGTGAAATACTAAAATTATTGGTGCTGTGTGCTTATTTTGTTTTCTTAAACAGAAATAAATTTTGATATGGTATGTAAGCATAAAATAATATATATAAATAATATTGACTTTTTATATACCGCTTCATTTTAACCTAGATGTAGGCCTACTTAATGGATTACTTAAAAATTAAAAGTAACGTTAAGTGACAAAATCAAAAATTCTATCTTCGACTTCAAATTCGACTTTTCCTCGAATGTTTTAATCTTTGCTTCGACTTCACTTTGCATTTAAAAAGTTATCTTCGCACACCCTTAAACATTTTAGAGTGTATATATGAACAAAAAGTAGCTTATTGGGTATACCTTACACAATATCATGACAATAGAACGTTGCTGTGTTCCAAATGTTCCTGTTTCGGCTCTCCACTTATTTACACTCTTGGCGAAGAAAAGAGTTATATATAATTTAGAAAAAGTGCACCCGAATTTGAAATTATGAATGTTAGGAAGCCGTTTAATCTAAGCCCTATCAGTGTATTAAAGCGTATACAACTCCAGATAACATGGAATTCTTTCTTCAATAAAACACAAGTTATCAAGAACATTGAATGTATTACCATCCACACAACATAAAGTGCTCGTAACTGATTTTCACCACCAGTGTCACGGGGTGTTAATTCAACCTCCTGGAATAAAACAGAACTTAGATTTAACTTAAACCTTCCAGGTACTCACGTCATTTATCATTGAACTACTTCTTCCCGCGGGAGAAAGCCTTCCGCGAGCCAGCTAAGCGCTCTCGCGGAGGTTTAGGGGAACACCGAGAGTCCAAAAGACGTCCCTGAGTGGTGATGTAGTGTCGATACAGCCGGGATTCGAACTCTTACTACAGTCTTACCAAAAACAACTAAATAAGATACCAGTACCTTTCTACACGGGCCCATCTATTTGAGGTTATATAATTATAAATATTTTTAAATGCTTAAATTAATATTAATATAGCAAATATATAAAATTTAATGTTTCGTGAATATTTTTCTAGCAGGTTTGTTATTTAATAAAACTTTCTTTGACACCTTTTATAATTTTTTTAAAAATTTTTGTCATAAAATATTAGATGATTCAAGAGTATTATATTATTTATCCTTACTAATTCATTTCAAACATGTTATGTGCACTATTTACGACACCTTATCTCATACGGTAGCGTGTCTGACTTCTGAGCTAAGGGTCCCGGGTTCGATTCCCGATATGGCTGAAAAATTTATCAGTGATGAAATATTGGTTTATCCTTTCACATTGATAAATTAATGGCCGGGGACCGGATGTTATGTCTGTCCTAGTCTTAAGTTAGATTTACATGTCATATGGAGCTACGACAGGCCTATCCAGCCGGTAATGGAAAATATATAGCTTGAAAAAAAGACTGACCCACCCCATAATCTAGAAATAGTACTGAATGTAAAAAAAAACTGTACATTATTTAATAGCATTAGCTATGTATTGTTTTAAATATACATGATTTGATTATCAATTTCTCTTATTTTCATATTAATATTATATATAATTATAAGCTAAAATTTTCTCACTTTAGTATGATTTTTCAGATTTTTATATTGATATTAATTTAGTTTTATGATATTTTAGCGCTGTTAGCTACAGATTCAAATTACAATCTTGAAGTAAAACGTCCTCGCTCAGTGTCCTATAGGATTTTTTTTTCCCCAAACAATCTATCTGGTGTCGAATTACTTAAACCCGAGCTAAGAGCGAATTAAAAACTTTTCCACCCGAGAAACATTTCACTCCCTTATTTGTCCTGAGAAGAAGTTATTCGCATCAAAAGAGTTACGGTTAAGTTCTAAAGAGTAAGAAAGTAAGTTGGTTCTCATATTGATCTTGTGAACGTGTGATTTGTAAGGTAGGAGATAAAATGGAAGATATATATTTTTCTCTTTCTTTCTCTCTCCCTCAATTGACTTGAGAACGGTTTGGAGCATTGCTTGAGTCCCACTGCAGACAGTTGATTTATTGATGTGTTTTTTTCGCCTAGAAACATGTATGTAATGAGCTTGTGTCTCTGACTAAGATACTTTATCTAAAGGGAACTATCTACTTGTAGGTACTGTACATTGTCTCACAACATGGTATATCCTATTAAAAAATATCATTTATGAAGATTTAAAACCACTAAAACAATCCTCATTTGTCATTTTTTTTAAATTGATAATATCAGAAATTAAATTTATTTTGTTGGGGAACACTAGATCAATGTTTAGGTGATATGTTTTAAATTCAGAACTGAGATATTTTAAATTAAACGTCCTTGAAAGAGAAACTAATTTTACTTTTTCGTATATATATATATATATTTTTTTTTGAAACTTTAAACTAAGTTTTGAAATTCTATATAAATCATTTAATATTGATAAAGAAAATTGTAGGGGAAAAAATAGTTTGAAAATATTTTGTTCAATATGGACCGAAATTTCATATATGAATGAACCTCAATCAGATAAGTTACTTTAAACTTAAGTTTTCAAAGAACGATGTGCTTAATTTTTTTAGTATTTTTTAGTATTTTATTCAAAATATACACATTAAGTGTATATTCAAAATGTACACTATTTGAAATTTCTCATTCCAGTATTTAAATGTATTGAATGAGACCAGCCTTAATAATAATATTTTATTCATAAAAGTGTTGGTAATTGAATTAAAGTATGTATGTGTTTGTATATTAAACTATTTTTAAAATACCATCCCTTAAACAAGTAATAATTATTAATATAATCACACTCTTCCTAAAGTTGTTATATAAAAAAAAATGTATGACTTATGTTAAACCACATTTTTAAAGTAAAATTTGAATACATTATTTTAATGTTAGTTTTGCAATTATATGCGTCTTAATATCCATTAAAAATATTATTTTAAATATTTGTATTTCAGGTTAGCGAAGTATGAATGTAATAATTTTTAATCTAACATTTTCATATTGGGTTAAACATTTGTGCGTTCTATGTTCTTTGAATTATAAATTTTAAAGCTAAAATTCTGATTTTTTTGCTCTTTACTGTTAAGTTAAACTTTTAAGTATCAAAGGAAAATAGTTTAAATCAAAAGATGTAATATTAATAATGTGTCAAACTTAAAATATAATTAATTATCATACACCTATCTAATGAGGGATATGAGAGGAGGTAATTTAATATATGTGTAAGTATATCTATATCTATATACATAAGCCCAATCTGTTCGACTCAAATTTATTGTAGAAAGCAAAACAAATTAACTGACTAAAATGGAGTATTTTGATCAAATATAATTCATTGTATTTCCTACAGCAAAACTAATGATGAACAGTTTATATAATTTATTTATTATAATTTAACAAATTCCACTCAATATATTTGTTTTCAAAAATATTTACATTGTTTGCTCTATTATTATTTAATTTATTTCGCACATAATGTTTATATTTTATTATTCATTTTTAACAAAATAATCCAAACTAATAAAGAGTATTGAAATCGTTTAAGTGTTTAGTGACACAATATTAAATATTTACATCAAACGTTGTTAGATAAAATAATTATAGACATTCAGCTACATTTAAATATAGATTAACATATAAATATATAGCACACACCACACATTTGTTTGTGTATGAATTTAGTAACTCTCTTAAATAACAGGGATAGGGGGAAAAGTTTTAATTTTAGAGAGAGTTTTCTCACTATTTATTAGAGTATTGCATCAAATAGCTTGATTCAAAAAGATAAATGTATTTATATAATGGGGACTTAGCCTTTATATATAAGTATATATAGCTAGTTAGGGAATAAATGTATGATATTTGAGATCCCCTTAGTAATCCCATAGCTCATGTATACATATAATATTTTTAATGACCTAATTACATACTATTCATATTAGTGTTCATATTGCATAAGTCTCTCAAAATATTGGTCTGACGGCGATAGAAATATTGGGGCTCAAATACCATCAGTTTACCTAGGACTTGCCTTCCACATTTAGTTTATCGCTTTGGTTTTCCCATCTACTTTAATTCTAATGTGGGTGAATTACTTCCAAACAATATAAATTATTCCCACCCCACAAGTTGAGGTGTTTATGGCCATGGTGCTTAGTGTAATAATATATAAAAATCACATAGCATATGACTGACTTACTTAACCTAAAGATGAGTTACTAAGAGACCAGTATTACAAATACGGTTCATGCTTGTTCAGTGTAGCAAACCAATTGTTTTACGTACTAAGTGTACAAGAGAAAATGGGTCAAGGTCATATTCCACACATTTCCCAGAAAACCATGTTTTATGTATCAAATTCCAGTAAATCCAGTAAATACTTTTTAAATTAATTTATATAGGACAGAGACTTATTTTAACTCCTTTTCCCCCCTATAACTCAAATATAAAATATTCACCTCTTTTTGGCACTGCATCTTACTTTCCATTCATGTTATATGCCTATGTACTAATTACGCTAATATAATAGTTTTAGAAAGAGTAAGTGTACCAGTATTTTTGGGAAAGATAGTGGAAAACTATTATTGTAAACATCCCTTAGTACACCTGACCTAGATTCAAACCTTGATATCCCCATCATCGGCAGTCTGGTCTATTGTGAAAGTAGCACTCTAGACCATGCGGCCACCGGAGCTGGTTAAAACAATCAATGGATCGTAGTTTCAATACAAGTTGTTTACATTCCATTAAATTGTAACAATAATAATAATAATGTTTTGAAAAATATATTACTATTGCATGGCCATTTAAAAACAAAAATAACAAACTAGATGAACGCAAAATAAGAGAATACATAGTGCCTAGAATTGTATCAAGCAAGTAAACAATCAGATTGTGTCAGTCACATGCTTAAAGTGAGGCTACAGGTAACATAATACGAGGTATTATTGCAGTTCTTATAGAAAGATTTTATTGGTAAAATAAATAAAATATTGCTTCTATACATACATATATATAGTTTAATTTTCTTCACATGGTGATATCAACAGTTGTTGAATATCTGTCATGAACATAACGGCATTAACTTTTTAAGTGAAGAGAAAAAGTTTCCGCGAAATTCCAGGACACCCCTTGACAGATATTCAACAACTTTTGAGTTCTTCATATGAAGAAAATTAAATTTTACATGTTTGTATTGAAACAATTTTGACTTATTTTGCCTAAAAAATGTTTTAGTATAAAGCCTGTAAAAAGAATGACCAATTCTCGCGCCCCCTGTGTCACCACCTTAACACCACTCGATTAAAAATATAGACCCAAATAAATGGTATGTATGTTTATGAACTCTCTATTCAATATTCTTTGGAAATAGCATGTTGTGGTATGAAATTGTATATTGACCCAAATTTATAATCAAACAAATAAAAAATAATTACTTTTCCTTTTTATAGCACCAGGTCTTAGAACTTGTTTGTACTGTATATGCACCTTAAACTGATAGATATTACGAATAATTAATTTAAAAGGAATGTATCTGCATTTTCTTTGAGGGAAGGTGGAATATTTTTTGAAGGAAAAGCCACCTTTACCACACGTCACGACAAGGATTATAATCGCGATCTCTTCATCACTGGTAGTCCAGTCTATTTTGAGAATGACTCCTTAATCCATGGAGCTACCGAAGCTGTATTATATTATATTTATTTAAAAACTATTTTTCTGTATTCATTGAAAATAAAATTGGGATTATCTTTTACAATACAGTGCATTTATTAAAACAAAATGTTTTGTACATTTCGGAGTTAAAAAAATTCTACAATCTTTGAAAGTAGATACTAATCAGTACTGTTCACACAACTTGGAGAAAACATGGCTTTGGATAAACAAGAACCAATCAAGGTAAAGTATGTTGGTCTTAAGAATCGGGAAATAGGATGGATAGGGGTGGATCGGAGGTGATGAAGTAGCAAAAAAAAAAAAAAAAATAGAGAGAGAAGAAAACTTTTTTATAGACGTCACGTCCGTAGAAAACTCAATCAAAACAAATTCTAAAAGAAACTTTGTCGAGGTGGTGACGGTGGCTGCTCGTTATTTTTTTTATTTATTTTTTGTCTTCCCTAATTGTCTCCATTTCTTACCCTTTTACAATTATTTTTTGGCAATTCTTGTCACAATTTTTTTTATCAATGACAGATAGGAAGAGATCACTTTAATTTTTTTTTATTACTCAGTAAATGAGAACTTGACATTTTAAATATATAAAAATTCCAACATAAAATTATGTGGGTTATTCTAATATTCAAACAGCTTCTAAGAGAGTATATATATCTTGTTTGAATAAAATATTCTTTCAGATCAAAATTTACTCAAATTACTTTGTATTCAATCTAATCTGAAAAACAGCATTGTTAAATCACATGAATAAAACTATTAATAAAATAAAATAAGTAATTATTATATTATATGTATTTGGTTTCAAATCTAAGCAAACCTGTTTAAATTTATTTTAAAACATAGGAAATATTTCTTGTAATATTTCTTTAACCACGGTAGATAAATTTCCATATTAAAAGTAATTATTTTTACACAATGTGTAGTTTTAACCTATTAGAATATAAAGAAAACTTTAAATATGAAAAATTTGAACTTATAATAGAGCAACTTGTAGAAATTGTAGTGCCATTTCATTTCGAAACATATTTTCAAATTGTAGTAGGCCCCCTAATTAAAATTTTGTGGTGAGCACGGAAAACCCTGCCAACAATTCAATAATTAATTCCTCCATATTCCCATTTGCCTCCATCAAATGATAATTTTAAAAATCTATTAAATTTTAAAACTATAGGTTCTGTTATATTATTTATTGACAAGAAAAAATAATATTTTAAAATTAACATATATATATATATACTATAGATAACTATCATTACCAGATATTAATTTTAACGTTAGAGTTTGTTTAAAAATCATACCTACATAATGGTATATGGTTAAACTGTTTAATTTTGGTTAAAAATTTAAAATATATATATATTGAAAATTTAATATATAAACTCAACATTCTATATAAATTATTATTCAACATTTCGTTAGTATTAAAATAAACCACTGTAGTATTCAAAACTATATTTAACGATAGTAGTGAGATTTACTTGTTTTTAGGTTTTTTTATCAACCGTTAATTATAATACTAAGCAATCTACTAAACAAATTGTTCATTATTATACTGTCCATTTTAAGTTTAGTATTTTGGTGCTATTCCTGAGGGCTTAAAACTGTTTAGAAACTCCACTAGATAGTTGCCTTTTCCCCATTCATCCTTACACTTCACTGAATTTATACTAATGTAAAAATGGACTTCACGTTCTAAATAATTAATACCACCTCACTTATTTGAACCCCTTCATTACTTCGCGGAATCAAATGACAATTCAAAATATCAATTATTGGGCTCTGCTTATTTCCAAATGTTTCATAAACTACCGAGCCATGGGTCAATATTTACTCTGGTCCTTCTATGATATTTTTTTTCAAAAGGTATATTTTCAGTTTTTCATCAGTCATTTGCATTAACCAAAAACTGAATTTACTGTCAATTTCCCATACATTTTTACTTAACTTGAGAAATTAAACTCCTTCCATAGCTGGGAGTATTTAATAATTTGCCTGGCCGATTGCTTTCTTATGAGTATGAGGAATAATTGATAAACATTACCGGAAGTCATTCCTAAACAGTAAAATTTTTCTTCCAAATGGGAAATGCCTATTATTCAACAAATTATTGACTACATCTAGTGCATATCTAGTAGCCATGGTTGACCCAATCCATATTAGCAGTTTGTCCGATGATTCATTGTTCAATGTCATCCTTATGTAAGTTTTAGTTCTGCGTTTAACGTCAAATACATACTGCTAAAAACTTTATTTTTCTTGTTCAAGTCAGACATTTCCGGAAGGCTATTTGAATGTTTCCTCTAATTAAAGTCTCCCACTTTCTACTTTGAGTATCAGTATGTTCTGCAACTTACATCTCAAAGAGCCAAATGTTCACAATCAACATCAGGGAGTATGATTATCTCATTTCCTTGAAATTCCTCTGTGAATACATCAAATACATCTTCTAACAGCTTCTTAGGTTCGGCCGGTGAACCAAAAGCACAAATGAAGTCAAAGAGCTGCCTGAGAAGTTATGGTGTATTCACGAATACAGCTTATTTGTGTCAATGTACCCTCCGACACTCTTTCATCATCAAGATGCTATTTAATTAGAATATCCATTGATTTGTCTTAATACATTTATATGTGTGTACATTTAAGCTCAAATTACGATACCTGTAAAATTTGTATCTTACAAAGAAACATTTCTTTTTTTACTAATATCAATATGAAATAACGAACAAAATATGAAAACATATCTCTGATTTTAATCTGTATTCTCTCTTTAAATTTTAGTTGGAATTTCTATTTGTTCTTAAAATTGAAAAATGAAACCTGGGCACGGGAATCGAAACCGGGACCTTTGGCTTAGTATACACCTATGCTCTACCCACTGAGCTATCCAGGATTCGGCCCGTGCCCAGGGTCATTCTTCACTCATATTTTAAGGCAGAATATATGATGGACGTGGGTAAATCGTCGTCTACAAATGTGTGATTTTATTGAGATCACGAGCTATCAGATAACGCAGCCACCTTCAACTCGGTAGTTGGCTTATTGCTGACACTTGTACAATTATTATAATTGTAAGGGATTGCATATTTAAGAAACAAATAGCCAAAGCTATTATATTTGTTTTAGAGAGGATATGTGAGGATAAAATATGACTAAGGAATGACCCTGGGCATGGGACGATTCCTGGATACCTCAGTGGTTAGAACATTGGCATATTAAGCCAAAGGTCCCGGGTTAGATTCCCGTGTTCAGGTGTCATCTTTCAATTTTCAGAATATGATATATGGATGCGAGTAAATCCTCACTAGAACAAATATAATAACTATGACTATTTTATTAATTTCTATTTGTGTTTCTTTCTGTTTTTGAAGTGCAAATAACATGTCAACGAATTAAAATTATTAAATAATCATGTTCTTATTATTGTAATTTTCATTTCCAAAACATTTTCATATTTATAGTTTTAAACCCCTTTTTGTGTGTTTCCTCTACTTTCCCCGAATGTCAAATTTCTAGCTCATTTAGAAGTACTAAAATTCCTCTAGACAACTATACACACACCGTTAAAAATGTATTTATATAGATCTATATAGATCCTTGAATCCTGAAAAATATTTTAATATCCTCCCATTGAAACTTATAAATATAGAATATATTTTAGATTAATAGATATACGATCATAATTAAGCTGTTACTCAAAATTTGCTTTAGACAATACAATATGAAATCTCCAAGACTCATTAAAATTAAATTTAAAATAATTTTAGTAAATACGTTACAACATGTTAAGAAAATATAATTTAAAAAAAAAAATTAATGCTGAAAATTCAACAAAGTATTATTTTTCTCCAAATATGAAAATATATTAAAATTTATATGGTTTGATAAATATAATAAAACCGCTTTAAATAAATGTTTTCTATATAAAATATTAGCAATTTTTCAAATCACAGTAATTATGTTAGATATTTCTTTTAGTCTCCATACCATTTTGTGTATATGCATATTTAAGTATGGATGTGTATGGTATATTTTATAATAAATGTACCCGTTTTCTCGAAGAGAGAGTTTTGGAAACCCTTTAAGGAAAAAACACCTCAATTCACCCGTTTCATTTCAAACTTAAAATTATCTGGTACTAGCAAATTATCAAATATACACGTCCACCTGTGAGATTTGCTTCATTTAATTCCTTACCTTCAAATCCACATCAAAGTGTTATTTTAATTCACTCTAATATTATTTTTATATCTTCTCTCGCTACTAGCTCTCAACGCTTAAGGATCTCGACAGCTCCTTGGCCGTCAGAACGTAGGCTTACCATTCAACCCTATCCTCAGACACTTCCAGCCAATCTCTGGCCTGACAGCCAACCTCTTTCAAATACATTTTTACGTTGTCCTCCCTTAGACGTCTGGGCCTACAAAACGTTCTCTTTTCTTAGGAATTTCCCAACTAAATTGTTATGTTCACGCCTGTCATCATCCATACGCCCATACCAACCTCAGCATGCACAGTTTTACAATCCTTAATTTTACATGGATGCATAAAATCCTAGAAGTTCTTCTTCAAATTACTTTCTCCATTCTCCTGTTTGTTCATTTCAATAGATTCAAATATCTCTCTCGACGATTTGTTCTCAAAAACTCTCAACTTAATTTGTTTATAAAGAGTGAGAGACGAGCTTCAAATTTGTAGATGGTGAAAGAAATATAAAATTAAAACATTTATAGACTTAATAGACAAGGTTTCAACTTGAATATGTCACTATATAATTAGGAGTGTGGCAGACCATTGTGATCAAACACAATTGTGACTCTCACTTCTAAATAGTAGTGTCTAGACTCTACTGATATGGAGTGTTAAAAAAAGTATAGTGAAAGTACTTTTATTCTTAACAATAGAAATAAATATTTGCCTACAAACTACTAGTATATGAAAATAGTCATTTTTCCAAGTAACTACAAAACTTGTAGAGGAAACACTTCAAAGCAGTAGGATTTATATATAGCTGGAGGCATTCAATCAAATTACTAAATATTAAATATACAATCGATTTATGAAAGTCAACTATTTAACTTAGTACAAAATCTGCCAAGAATTTTAATTATTACTGTGTTGTATCTATCATATATTTTCATTGCCTCTATATTTTTCCACAAAAAAATAATTTGTAAATATAAATTTTAATTTATTTATTTTATTTTACTACAACTTCTTACTACCTGTTCAGTTCATACACGTAATAAATGATAATTACTCTAATGAAGTATGGCTGGGGAAGAAAACCTTTTAGAGGTAATATTCTCTCATTTGCGTGGAAGGAGAATGTAAAACCACGTAGGAAAACCACCCTCAGTAGTCTTGATTGGGACTTGAACCCTGATTTTCCCCGTCATCAGCAGGATAATCTAACAAAAGAGTTATGTCTTTAACCAGCTGGCCACTGGAGTGGGTAAATTCAAAATTGGTCAAAGTATAAACTTAATGGAAAAAAGGTAAATATTTATTTATTTTATAATATACTATAATCTACAGTTTAATACGTGACGCAGTGTAGCCAACTTTGGAGAAAGTGTGTGGCCGAGGCTGGCGAGTGTAGGGCAAGCGGGCGATGACGTCAGAGTATGGATCCAATCCATGCAGTTGACAATGGGGTACATCTATCAGCGCACCGGTTTACAGAGGGATTACCGAAACCCCTTCCTAACCACCTGAGCCGACATGAAATAGTGATCTTCACAAGGACAGGATTACTATCCTTCCGGAAGGTTTGATTGTTCTTTACATGATGAAATTATACAGGACTAACTTTATGACTCAGGGAGCAGGAGAGTCATAAGGCTTAGTATCTTTGGTGAGAGGGGTGACGTCACAGGGAGATATGGTGTATTGTCACTCTACACACTTTGAATAGAATTAAATAACATTTCATTTAGCGACGCGTCTTACTAATCGTTCAGGCTATACGCTTATGTACTAACTGCGCTACTAGTTTAAGGGATTATAAAGGTTACATTTATAGGAGGTCTACCCGAATTTGAGTTAGGGGAGAGTGGAAAACCATTTTAAAACACCCCCCTCAGTAAACCCAACTGAGATTCGAACATTGATCTTCCCGCCATCGGTAATATAATTTACTGCTATAGTAGCGCGTTAGAACATGTAGCCACCGAAGTGAATAATCAAATAATTGAATCGTCACCAAAAAACCACCCGTTGAGGAGTAAATACTTTCACTGGAAACAGCACCCTGGCCTGAGAGTTCTTGTTGGAAGCTCTGGTACTGTATGTTACATATATATATATTTTTTAATTCATTACTCACTTCAGTGGCCAAATGGTCTAAGCCTCTATGTCAAAAGGTCGGCAACCCTTTTTTTGTGCCTCGATCAACTTAACATTTATCAAAGGTCTCGCGATCACCCTTCATTTCTTCACTCTAATATTAATTCTTTTTTTCTATACATGTTGTATTTATTCCTTAAATTCAATATTTCCTCCAATACTTATGTCCCTTCATTTATAGAAAATACATAATATAAATAAAATGTACATTCCGTTTATCCTGAAAGGCAATAGTCTTACCTTGACGAATTACACTATGGTCTTATCTCATAAGTTGGACCATAGTGGAATAATGCAAGGTAGGCTTGGCTTTTCATACCTATGTAGTTTTCTTAAGTGATCGACTTAAAATTGCTGCGAGATTGACCGATCGATCGCGATCGACCTGTTGCCGACCCCTACTCTAAGGTGTCATTATCGTGTCGGACTGGTCTGCTGATGCCAGGGAGATCGGGGCTCAAATCCCCCTAGGGTCTACTGAGGAAAGATTTTTCTAATTTTTTCTCACTCTCCTTCCATGCAAATGCATGTATATTACCTCTAACACTCTTACCGCCTCATCCCTACCTCATTAGAGTAATTATCATACACGTGTATAACCTGATTATTTTTTAGCAATTTGGGATATATAAAATTATTATTATTATTATTATTATTATTAGCACCACGTCTTACTACCCATTCGGGTTATACGCACTTACACTAATGTGTAATGGTAGGGTGATTGTGAAATGAAATGGAGGACCTACAGCTTAACGTGGAATCCGAACCACGGTGGAGGCCTGGAACTCCACACATTCACAAGCTGTGATTAATACACGTTTTGTTAGAGGTTAAGGAAGGGATTGGCAATCAGATAAATCTATGCCAGGACCGAGAATTGAACCCCGGACCCTCAGCACAGAAGTCTGACAGCTTATCCCTAGACCACCAGGTCACCTGTGATATAAAAAAAGCAATAAATAATGTGGTAGCTCATCATTACTATACAAATAATCTGTAAACGATTTGGTGGAAGATTTATATTTTTAGGTGCAGTTATTTAGGAGATAACAGAATTTCAAAATTCTTGAAAAATGATATTAAAAAGTAAATTAATATTTTATTAAATTATAAACTCTATCCTATGATTAAATATACATCACAAAACACTCAAATATATTTTTTTATAAATAGAGCTTGTTTAATTACTATGCAAAATATTTTTGTAATTATCTTTTTGTTTTGTTTAGTTTATTTATATGCTTAACAACATAGAAATTCAAGTTAATATTTAGTCCATGGCATATTTTTTATGTCACATAGATAGATAAATCACAAGCGAGGTTCCCCCAGTTTTAGTATATTAATGTAAGAGTAGTCCCTTATTGTTATCAATTGTATTTGGAATAAGATAAAAACAAGTATACCTGGTTCACACAAACTCTCAACAGAGATAAAGTTAATTTACGACTTTAAACGAATATGTAAATTTAGTTTGACGCACCACTATTCAAAACTTGTAAAATAAAATTCACTGTAAGGTAAAACAGCACATCATTAAGAGCATTTGTAATTAATATCCACACTGCCTTCTTAGTGAACCATCAATGCTTAATTTACAGTGGCGTGATGTGGAGTGTTTTCAAAGTAAGCAGATTTAGTTCAAACTGTCCGTGTAATATGTTTTCAACCCTAATCAACAGTGGGCATGCATCAAAGGAAATACATTCTCTATACAAGGTTTGTAGATCAGATACTACACATGATTATTCAAATTGGGACTAAAAGGGCGTGAAAATTATCATAGGTATAGTTTACACAAGCTTTAATTAACCTGGCAATATCATGCCCCACCACTCTTAATTCTTCAATGAAAAACAATTCTACACGTTCTTGTTCACTTATAAACTAGAGTAGTATGTAGAGGTACGGTGTTATAAACTTAGCCAGGTCATATGTATATAAATATATACTTTAGTAATCGGGGAGTGCGCGGGTGTTACTCTACCAGTGGTTTCTTTATCCCCAAAATGGTGGTAAAGGTCTCTAATAAAATTGAGATGTAGATTTGACTAAAAATCACAAAACGTCTAAAATATTTCTGGGCTTTACTACAATCTTTGTGAATTAGATAAGTTAATTTTTTTTAGAAACGCGTCTTACTACCCGTTTGGGCTGTACGCTTATGTACTAATTACGCTAGTTTTTTAGAGATGGGAAAGGTTATATTTATAAGAAGTGTATGGACATTTGCGTGGAAGCAGAGGGAAAAACCCTTCTGGAAAAACTACTCTTAGTACACCCAAATGAGATCGGAACCTCGATTCCCCGTCATCGTCAGTCCAGCATACTGCAAGAGTAGCGCGTTAGATCATGCGACCACCGAACTAGGTAAGTAAGAAAGTTGACTTAAGCAATATTTCACCCTAGTTAGAAAGATTTAACATAGAGGTTAATGCCGCTATAAATACTGTTTTATAACTAACAATAATTATAATAATTATTATAATTAACAATAAACCAAAATAAAAAATAATATAATGGATCTAAAAGTATCACTTAGGTATTACCTTGAAATTTATTTAGCAAAAACACGAATACATAAGTTAGGTAATCTTTATTACTCTAGATAATAAGAGTTATTGTAGGAACACGGTAGAAACACAGTTAAAATATATTTGTACACCAACTAATATTATTTGAAGCTTTTACTTTAAATAAATACTTGTAAAATGCCAATTTTACTCTCCCCACCTCGTAATAACCGTCCAAGAAATACGCATTTTAATCATCTATGTGGGTGTGTGTGTATGTATGTATATATATATAGTTAGTAAAATATTTATATTTTACTAAATGTAATAACTCAACACTCAATTAAGTAGTATGATACAACAAAAAAATATAGAAGGCTGGAAGGATTGTTGTTTGAAATTTCTCATGGTGGTATTAAAGGGGGAACATATACGTCTTGCTTTAAATTAGACACCAACCTGCTTCTAAGACCTCACTGTCACCGTAAACTAGACTGCCATTGACAGGGAGATTAGGGCTCTAATCCCGGTTGGGTGTGCTGAGGGTAAATTTCCTGAATGGTTTTCCACTCTCCCTCCACGTAAATACCCTTACAGTCACTCTAAATTCAACCTTCTTCAACCCTAACTTATTAGTATACTTAGTACATATACGTGTAGCCTGGACATTTGATAAGGCGCGATGATAAAAACAATTTAAAAACTGGCACTGAAAGTTCAACATCCATGGAAATTGGATAACATTTGATGTTTAAATCCTTAACTAGAATGTTGAGTGCGGCCATATTATACGAAACATTTCCCAATAAAAGTTTTGAATACATATTAGAGCGAGAATATTCAGCCATCGTTGCTACGATCTCCTAGTACATGTATTTTTACCAAAGGTTCTACTACGTTTATAATCACTCTAAATATAAAAGCGATAGCCCTGACTGACTCACTCACTCACTCATTTCTAATTCTCACACTTCCCACCAAGTTCGAGAGATGAAATTTGGTACAGCTGTTCCTTATAAGCTAGTTAGGAAAAGTAAAGATGTTTCATTCCGATGTTTTGTGATTAAGAGGGTGAAATCAGGGTGGCTACCCTAATAACAATATTGCTTTATAAACACTTTTTAAGCATTTAGAGGGTAACAATCCGATAAGTTTGTTCTAATAATGTCTTCGAAAAAATATAGAAATTATTTTTAACCCCGTAGATGCTTATAAGGGGTGGAGAAAAATGAATATAAACAATTAATTAAAAAATGCAATTACGTTTTAAGATGCAACTCCAAGAGACGGCAGAAGTCTGTAGTCTATATTTAGATGAATTTTGTGGTGTTTGTAGTGTCTGTGTGAGTGAGAGGGCCCGGCCCGGGATGTTGTGTGGTGGTGGGGAGTGGTGGGAGAGGGGGGGAGACCTGTCCAGCTACGCTCAGCTGATAACAACCTAGGCAGTAGGCAAGGGGACCTGCCGAAAGTAAAATTCCCCATGAGAAATGATACATGGTCACCTCCTGGCGGTGTTTCTTGGGTAGCGCTAAGAACCATGCCATTAAGCTTCTAACAAAAATTCCTAATTTTCATCCGAAAATAAATAATAACACAATATCTCGAGCGAAGAACGGGCATTCAGCTAGTAGACAATATAATAAATAATGTGTATAGGAAATAAGTTCCTGAATAGTTGCTACACGCACGGCTAGGTTTGCGAAAAACCACAGAAACCCTTCACTTTGAGGTGTCGGTGGTAGGCGAGTATAATATGGTACAAGTTTGCAACCCTTTCTTCGCGTGTCTATACGGGTATAAACCTTAACAAGGCTCCCAATTAGAGCCGGTTGAGATCGAAACATGGGAGGGGTGAAGTGAGAAAGCAAACGAGGAACAAGAACAAGACGATACATGGAACTTGGAAGAGATATCTAGAAGAAGTGATCCCTTGGGTGAGCTTAAGATGTGAAGGAGATGAGGCAGTTAAAGAAAGATAGAGAAACAAAGAGATGTACGACAAGAAAAAAAAATACCAAAAAATAATGGGAAAGGTTGGGATGTAGAACATGTGCATATGAATAGCAAAAGAGAAAAAAAACACATAAGTTTGGGGAGTTGAAAGACAAATGTGAATGTGTTAGAGAAACAGAAAGATACAGAGAAGAGAAATGAGAAAGTCAGATTCAGATAAAGGAAAGGAAAGACAGATAGATTCGCGATGAACGGAGAAGCAAAAAAAAAAAATTAGAACCGGACCCGGGGAGAAGAGATGTAAAGATCGAGGCACAAAAGTTATAGGAAATGAGAGTGAGACGGAGAGAGGAGTAAAGAAATAGAGAAAGAAACAGGGTATCATCCATCTCCTTCTCGAAACCATCAACCTCCGTCCCTGGTCCAGACGTGCATCGCTCAATGTCACCTAAACAGCCCCCCACCTACCAAAACCACCTGGCAATGTTTCTCAATTTGAATGAGGCCACCGCCTCCGCCGTTGTTTCACACTGAATATTGAACCACTTGATTGATTGGACTAAAGTGTTTTATTACCTTTTGCTTTTTGCTCAACAGCACAAACTCCCCCGCGATCCTCCTCCCTAGCCCAAACATCCCAACCATCGCTTAACCAACCGGAGGGGAAAGTAAACGTTTTAATTCTGTCACAAACAAGACCTCCGCTAACTATGTTTAGAAGGAAGATAAGAAGTTCTGCTCTTAGTCTACCTGAAGTGTACAAATAACTTGTTCGAGAAGGTTTTAGAACTGGTTTAAAGGATTGTTTAAAGTTATTTATTAGTACTTCTTGTTGAAATCCTTTAGTTCATACATTTTAGATTATATAATGGCTTACCCGTATCGGTGTGCATGCTGCCTAAACGTCAGGCTCATTCAGTCTGGTTTTCCGGGGATAGTAAGGTCAATGTTTGATTAACTTATGGATATATTGAGGGTGGTTATTTCTAAACAATTACCAGTTCTTCCTCCAAGCAAATGATGGTAAATTTCATCTAAGTTCTACCTTTCCTTCTCCCTTTCTCCCTCTATCCCCCTCTCTTCCTTTCTCTCCCTCTCTCTTCCTCTCTCTCTGTCTCCATATATATATATATATAAAAACTTGAAAGAATAATTTAGAGGTAATCTACCCGAATTTACTTGCAAGAAATGTGAGAACCGTTTAAAAATAGCCACTCCAAGTAAACCCATAATATGTATTCTCGTAACCCAAATGGCTGCGGACGCGGGAGGAAAAAAATTATTGTGAAGGGGAGTTTAGGTATCGTAGACCTGTATTAAAGTCGAGAATAGGTTTTAAAACCCCAGTGATAAATCAGCTTCAGTGCATACGTCAAATGTTCTAGCCTAAACCTATCAAAACTGGCATACCAGTCCATTGATTTCCTGACGCCATAGACTGCGGAACCACTGAATCAGATGTTAATTTTTAGTGGAAACATACTGACTATAATCGATTTATCTGACTCAATCTAAGGACAATCATAAAAAGACAAGACCTAAGGCAGTTACTATAAAAATAAAATATTGAAGTCGAACATCTTAGATCAAACTATTACTTGTTTGTTTTTCTCCTGAGCTGAGCATATCTGGTTAGAGTCCTAGCATGATCGTAAAAAAGGGGGTTTTAGTTTTACACAGTGATGGTAGCCTGGATACCTAAATTATTGGACAGGGAGATTAGGTAGTCAGTCTCATATTATGTTGGTTTGTTGTTAAAGAAAGCTTAAGGTCAAAATCGAGAATCATTACGCAATTCTTAAAATTAAACTTAAGCCTATATAAATATAAATTTAGAGAATTAAATGTAATCATATTATTAGGTGATGTAGTTAGGATTTTACAATGTTGTAACACATAAGATATCATTTGTTAAATTTATTTCGGTCACGCGCTTTGGTTCCAGTATTAGTGTTTAGTAAGAGACTCTCTTAAATCTAAATTAATTTAATCATGAGGAATAATTTTCGATCTATAACATAATGTATTGACTTGTGTTAAGAAAGTATTCACTCAAAGAGGTAAAAATATCCCCCCACTCTTCCCTCTCCACACACACACACACACACACACACACACACACACACACTTACACTTGAATTGTTGGGCATCAAATTCAATCCGAGTATATTCATAAGTGTATTTTGTAGTGGTCTCTCTCCACGCAAATGCAGTTACACTTTCACTAAATTATGCCATCATAATACAGATCTCACAAGTGTAAATGAATGTGTGTAAAGTGTGACACGTTATCTTAATCGGTAGCGTGTTTGCCTACTAAACAGACGGTAATGGGGAAAAAAAATCATATTTTTTGAAATGGGGCTTTCCCCTTTAACAGAGTTAATTAACGTTCACCCACTTTGGTGGCCACAACGCGCTACTCTCACAGTAGACTAGACTGCCGATGACGGGGAGATCAAGCTTCAAATTTCAGTCGGATTTACTGAAGGTGGTTCCCCCAAAATAGTTTTCCACTCTCACTCCACGCAAATTCAGGTTCGATTCTTACAAATATAACCTTCTTAGTCCCTAAAACTAATAGCGTACAGCCAGAATGGGTATTAATACGTGGTGCTAAAAAAATAATGTTCGAGATAATATTTTTGTGTCTTAAACAAGGACATATAAAACTAGATTTTTTGGGAGATTCGTTAGAAAATTTGACAATACCTATGGTCAGTTAAAGTTTGTATAGGTATATTTGGATCCCCCTCCATGAAAGGGTCCATCAAATTCCAAGGGGGATCCGGAACCCCAACAACCTTTTTATACGTCTTAGAGAATTAAGTTTTGTTGTAAGTCTTCTACTGATGTTACCAGGTGGTTTATAAAATAGTACGTTAACTACCTAAATAAATTTAAAAAAATATGACAAAAAACGGACAAGTCTTGACACACATTGAGAAAGAATAAACCCTCTTCTCTACCACGTTTTTATTTTAGCAGTGTTGCCAACCTTATTCCTCCGCGTTGCGGTGAGACCAAGCTAGTTATAAATCAAGCTATAAGTTGAAACACGCCAGAAGAGTAAAGAAACGGAGGAAAAGAAAATAGCGCGTTATCTACTATAATTCTTCATTTGAACGAAAAATGTCTCGAGTAAAAAGTAAGAATTAATATTCATCAGGTTGAGAAGGCAACACAATTACCATTTCATAACAAGCATTCTCAAATCTAGAGGAATAAAATATTGTGTTGACAAAAATGTCAACTTTTAACGCTACCACACAAAACAAAAGCAAACAGAAAAAATTGTTAACTAATTTGATGCAAAATTCTAAACTTAATTATGGAATACATATTTCATAAATGTTTAAAAGAAAGAATAATAAACCAACATAACCTATAGTAAATTATCAGATCTAAAACTCTGGAAAACTATATATTTTATGTTTGTATGGAAGTAATATTAATATTATAAATCTGACGTATATAAATGAGTAATGAATTTGGTTCTACTTGATATGCTAACATTTGCATATTTAATAAATACAATTTCAAACAAATTTACAACACAACTAGGTCACAATTCCTAAACAAAGATTATAAAGAATTAATAGCTAGAGCTATTATTTATGCTTATTAGTGGGAATTACTCCATCTAGATATCATATTCTGAAAATTAAAAAATAACACCTGGACACGGGATTCGAGGTCCCGGGCTCGATTCCCGTGTCCAGGTGTATTTCTCAATTTTTGGAAAAGATTATAAAGTTAATAGAAAAATTTACATTTTAATTTATTTTTATCGCAAAAAGTATCATTGGCCAGTGAGACAAATTTATAAGTTTGCGTAAGTAAATATATTAGAAATATAAGACTAAATTATTGATATAATAATAAATTATTTAAAATAATATTTTGTCATGTGTCTTTTTTTATGCGTAGCTCTTTATGTTAGCAAAAAATGGAATGGATCATGAAAATTTTTATTTTTAAATTGTAATTTTGGCTAATAATATTGATTATAAAATGTACAAAAAAATGCACTTGAACAAGGTTTAATACAAGGATACCCCACAAATAAATTATTCAGTGTAATCTCCTGTAACTTAGTATAAAATAGGTTAACATATTGTGTATGATGATGACATAATTAAATTTAAATTTATCAACAGTTTTAATTTTATTTTTAATTATAATCTCAAATTCTATTTTATCAAATAATACATATAGTTTTGATGGGGGAATATATTTTAGGGGATGGATTGATTGTTTTGTTTAATACGTTAGCCAAAACAACAAGGTTTGTAGTTTATTAATCAGTTTTAGTTTTAATATTTAGAGCTAAACTACGGGAGTTGTGATGTTTTGATTGACCCCATGTTCGACGCGACTCAGCCTGGCCCTCAGGTCGTATTGCAGAGTGGCCAAATATGGCCGTAGTGTAATGATCCTGGCGTCAGTACAGCAACTAGGTGGAACTTCCACCTCATTATCTTTGATCCAAGCCTCGAGTGGTTTTCTTTCTCCGTTTTATCTCATTCGCAAGTCACAAGAAACTGTAGAAGGGTGAGAGTTTAGATGGAAAGAATGTGTAGTTACAAATAACCCCTGCGCATGCGCACTCTTCTGGATTTGTAGTGAGATTTATGACCTTGAATGATCCAAGAAAAAGTTACAACTGAAAGCGAAGAGACATTTTTGTTCGAGTCTGTACGTACGATAAACTCATCTAGAGTTCAAAACTAAAAGAGTTGTTGAGTCTCAAAGTCAATAAGAATAAACTATTGGGCAGTAAAGTTAGATTAAAATAGTTTACAAGTTCTTTTTCTAACATTTTTGAAAAATTAAATTAGTTTTCAAAATAACATATTAATTTCTAACCACTCTAAACTTACACCTCAGAGGCGTAGTTAGCTAACACGCTAGATTCGTGTTGAGCTAGACTGCCGAGGACGGGGAGATCGAGGTTGGAATCTCGGTCGAGTGAACTAGGGAAGGTTTTTCCTAAATGGTTTTCCACTCTCCCTCCATGAAAATTTGGGTTAACTTCATATAAATTCAACCCTCCCCATTCCTAATCCATTAGCGTAATTAGTACTTAGGCTTACAACCAAACTAGGTAGTTAGATGCGGTGCTAAATAAAAAAAGAATAGACTTAATTAGGCCTATCTATTCCCACAAACTATTTGTCACAACAGAGTACTAGCCATTGTCAATTCAAGAGAACTTAACTCGGATGCAATCAAATATGGCAGAATGAAAGAGCTGGTTGCGATCAAACGCTACGAAGAGAAGTTTCATCGATCTGTTGCTTACTTTGGTATTTTCGTTGATCCTGATCCTTGCTAGACAGCTTGCTTGCCGAGACAGCTTAGTTGGTGATGATACTCTAATTAAAGCCAAATATTTGCTCTCACTCAATCAACTAAAAGAAACAACTCATCAGTCACCACCTTCGGAGATGTAATCAAAATTAAGAAATTAGGTAAGAACTTAAAAGATAGTGTAGACCAGTGATTCCCAATCAGGGTTCCACGAGTCCATATCCGGGGTTCCGAGAGAATTTGCAAAAGCTTGCGAAAAAAATAGTACAACTTGCCACCTCTTTTGTAAATTAATAAACAAATTCAAATATTAAGGTTTCAACGTGACTTATAAATAAAACAAAGAAGCAGTTTGAAAATTTAGCTTGGTTAGATATTTGCTTGATAGTTATTTAAGAAATGAGAGAAATTTAGGGTGCATTTTCTTAAAGATGGCTGACGTGTGCGGACCACACTGCTATGTTTGTTTTCTTACTCGCGTCAATTATCTGTGATCATTTCTCTTTGATAGTAATATTTATTCATCTCAATGAATGAAAAGGATGATTTGCCATTTTATTTGTTTCTTAATGACACTTAATATTTTGTTAATATGATAGTGTTTAATTAACTATTTTAAAGCTTTCTAACTACTACCACTTGCCCTGGGCAAGATATATGCAAATTTACATATTCTTATTTAGAGTCCCTGAGTTTATCATGGGACGTTGTATTGGCATATGCACATATGGCGCCCCCTCAATGATTGGCTCAATAAAGGGATTTGTTACTCTTGCCAAAGAAAATAATGCAAACATTAAAACGAGCCATTGCTTTCTTCATAGATAAATTCTGGTTTCTAAAACGATTAGAGAAGATTTGAAACACGTTCTTGATACAGCTGTTAACATAGTTAACTTTATTAAGCAGCATCCTCTTCAGTCCCGCATGCTTACAAAAATTTGTGAAAACATGGGTAAAGACTACGTCACGTGATTTCTACACACCAAAGTTAAATGGCTTAATAGGGGAAAAGTGTTGACACACATATTCGAACTAGGAGAGCAGCTCCAGATTTTCTTCAGAGGAAATAGTAAAAGTTATTTTTCCAACTTTCTTGTAGACTAATCGTGGCTTTTATGAAACTAGCATACCTGGCAGATATTTATGAACACCTAAATAAGTTGAACACCAACATGCAAGGTCCCAAAGAAAATATTTTGACGTGTACAGAAAAACTTGTAGCACTCAAAAATAAAATTGGTGTTTGGAAAAAACACCTTTTTAAGGTAATTTTGAAATGTTACCCATATTTTCTCATTTTCAGAAAGAACAACTGACAGCCACCGTGAAACCATTATGCCCCTGATTTCCAGTCATATGGAATTTCTGGATGAAAATCTTGCTTTTCCTTCTTTGTCATCGGAAGTGTATTATATGGTCAGGAACCATTTCACAGATTCTCCAAGCAGTTCAGAAAATTTGCTTAGCCCGCAGGAAAAATAACATTGACTGAACTGAAGTATGATCGAACACTAAAAATTAAATTTAATGAACTGTCATAAGATATGTTTTGTATATTAGTGTAAACAGAGTTTCTTGCCATTTCCCAGAAAGCTATAAACATAATGCTACAATTATCAACATCGTACTAGTGTGAGCAAACATTTCCGTGTTTAATGAATATCAAAATCAAACAGAGGAATATACTGTTGTTTGTGAAAGAAGAACTTTCTGTGTGTGTCTATCAAAGATGCGACCACGAATTAAGTTGTTGTGCTCAAAAAAGCAAGCCCAAGTTTTACATTAAATTAAGTGACAGTAGGAATTATTGTTATTCTATTGAAACTTTTACTATTTTCAGTTGTGAATTAAAATAAAACAATAAAGTGTAACTTAATTTTTCTTTAAACCATCGGTTTTTCTAAAAACTCGCTATGATAATGAAACTTTTTTTTTTGCACCATGTCTTACTACCCGTTTGTGTTATATGCTAAAACGTTGTTCTTAGATTGTTCTGTTTGTTTATATGTTTCCGTAAGAAAATAAAACAACTTTGCATTGCAACCACAATAACGTGGAATGCCAAAATTGTAATACAACCCCCCTCTCTCTTCCCGTTCAATTTTCAAGAGGCCACCGCCTCTCCAACCCCCTTGCCGACACACACACACACTTGGCAAGGCGAAGAGGTTCCCAGAGTGGCCGCCAACACACCCCATTACTGTAGAGTGACATAGCCAGGGGGTGAGGCGAGGACTTCGACACCTCCCTCTCCATCTCCCCTTACAGCAAACCTCATCCCGTCACAAAAACACAATGTTTTATTACTGAACTAGAGTCACATACGTACTACGACATTCTTCACTATCCATTTTGGAGGTACTTCCAGATTCATCTGCTAAAAATTATGTCACGGAACTCAGCAGTCATTTTGGCTTGATTTTTTTTTTTTTTTTTTGC
>CABFWB010000403.1:249363-272590 GCA_902151455.1 Timema bartmani | reverse complement strand
TTTTTTTTTTTTTTTTGCCACAAAAATATCCTGGCAGTCTCTACACTATAAATTTCTTGAATATAATAGTACATTTTTTAAATCCTCTATGATGTTTATTTTATTCTATTTATTTGAGGTATTTAACGTGTGATTTCTGAACCTATTTTTTACATCAGAACACGAGAATTTCTACGAACGAGTGCGAAATGGTACACAAATTTTGTTGAGAAAGGTATTGTCACATACCTTCCAGGTTCTTTTACATTCTACAATCGACATGAAACCGACGGGTTTACTTCCCCTGCAAAGGAAGTTGTGCTGCGGATTATTATCACCCAATACAAATCCGTGGACCCCAGCTGGGTTTTAATCCACGAGCACCGGGTCCTGAAGCAAGCTCTTTACCACAATACAACCCAGGTTAACCTCTATGATATTATATATTATTAATTAGTTTCTTATATTTCTACGTCCTTGCTAATCTACCTCATATAGGTGCTATGGCATTCTTCACTATTATTTTTGGACTTACTTCAAAATTCGTCTACTACACATTATATCATGGCAGCCATATTGACTTTAATTTTGAGACGTAATTTTATGTTGTTTTATTCTATAAATACTACGCCATAATTCACTTTAAAATAATAGTATATTTTAAAATTATTTATTAAATTAGCATTTAATATAATTTATCAAGTATGAATCTCGATGCAGTTTTCTGTATCATACCTCAGAAATAAGTGCAATTGAGATGAGTTGAAATGTTTAGCCCTATTTTTAAATAAACGACATACTTGGGAGAAAAAAAATTCAAACCCAAACTTTGTCAGATAAGAATAAAAAAAAAGCACTTTGATTGGTTTTCTGGCTCGATATTAATCTTGTAATAGTTAATTTCTGGTTAGTCAGCCATGAAATTGGCTCTTAATGTGGTTATGCTTGGTGAGCATACGCTTATTATTCTGACATATTTTTTTAAATGAAATATTTTAATGTCTTTGTCACGTTTATTTTCAAAGTTCACTCTCGGATCAAAGGACGTTTTGGACCTTTTTTTTTTCTCCGGATCATAATATTTTGTAGTAGTCAAAGGTGGAAAAATGTATTGGTCCTAAGCTAAGTCTTTATTTTTCTTAAAGCATTTTTAGTAAGGAGAGTCTTATTAAATCAGTGTGAGAAAGATAACATTCTTAAGTAAATAGTTAAATATATTAATTGTTAAAAATTTAATTTTAAGCCAGCATAGTCAAGTAATTTAAACTATGACGTCATTTTCATTAATATAAAAATGTATTTCAAGATTTTAATAAATAACTGTAAATTCTTATTCATTTTAAATATTTCCTTGTAATTACCTTGTTTTAAAAACGAAATATCATTATTCATAATAAAATCCGTATTGAATAAAATTCCTCTACACTAATATTAATTTACAATATTTATCCATATATTCTAATTTTTAACCTAGTTTTCACTCAGCCAATGTATTTCATAAACCAATAATTTGTAATTCACAATTGTAATAAGTTTTAATATTGTACTCGTGGCTTTCTAATGTGGAGCAATCCAATTGTAATGCAATGTACTATAATAATAATAATAATAATAATAAAGTGAATATCACCACTTGAGGAACTGCAACTGGTCTTAGAGAGGAAAGATTTATCTTCGCTCCTTCCCGGGTTAAATATTGCTTAATGTTCTCCAGATTTATTTCAAGAAGTTAAGGGGGGCATAAGAGCATTTGGAATTAGGCCTACTTCATTAGTTAGCAATAAGGTATGAGGTTGACTAGAAAATGACAGTCAGATATTATTTCTATCGGACTCAAGGTACTATCTATTCTAGAAACATATACTTTTACTACAATTATGATAATTTCTTTAAGAATGAAAATTTTACTAAATTTCTTATCGTTTCCTTCATATGCTCTCAATCATTTATGCATACAACCTTATATTACTTCTAATTAATAAAAAAAACTTTAGTGAATATACTAAAGCACACACTTAGAAATAAAAACTAAATATTGGTCAATCATAATATCACTTTAATTTAAAATATGATTGAAAAAGATTTCTGTCTTATTTAAATTGGTTAAAAATGGTACGCTGTACCACACATAATTTCTCCCGTTTTTATCTTAAAATAAACATTTACTAAAAACAAGTAAGATTTTTGAAAGGAAATAGTAGGTCTATACAATGTTGTAGAAACACTACAACAAAGAAATAATATACATTGTTAATTAATCTATGGAACTAGGAACACTATTACAGAAAAATTGGGAGAAGAGAAATATCTTTGTCCACAAAAGAGCATAAGAATCAAATTAATTTTCAAATACTTGAATTAAATGCATATTTATTTTATTATAGTCAAAAAAATTATTGGTTTTATAAATATACATTTCAAATAAAAGATTTGTAACTATAATAATACTAGAACTTTACAATTATAAGTTATTTCACATCTCAAATAGTTGTGGAGACATTATGAAAATAGCAAGTTCTCCCACATGTAAAGTACCCTCACAGTCATTTTCATGAAAAAGGGAGAAACGTCATCTTGTTTATTATGATAAACAATGTCCAGATATAAGATGTAACCAAAATCGTCAGAGTGAATTTCGAGAAAATCGATTTTTTTCTCTTTTTGCCCTTCAGTAAGCTACCCTTAAATTTATTATTGGATATCTAATACCAAAATCAACTTGGGGGGACCTTATTAAAGCCCCATTTACCAAGTTTTATCCCAATTGGTAAAATGGTTTTGGCTCTATCCCAAGGTAGAGACAGACTGACTTTTTTTTGTTTCAGGGGGTAATGAAACGTCGACATTTATCAAAATCTTGAGTTCGATTTATCGACGATCACAATACTTCTTGCTCCAAGATGTTGAGAGAGAGCAAATAACTATTTTCTGAGGCATTATAGGGTGTTCGAGATACAAAAGTTGCTGTCCTGGAAAATATGTTTAAGATGACTTTCCTACTTTTTCCATTGTACCCTCAATTGTTATCAAATGCGTATAACCCAAACGGGTAGTAAGATGTAGTGATAAACCAAATTATTGTCAATGTTGATGGTAAAAACGTGTGTGTATTATTATACAAGCTACTTTCTAACAGAATTTCAGAATAGTTACAGATTGTAATTAAATAAAAACTATAACTTTATTAGTTTGAAGCAGTCTGGTTTTGTGATGTCAAAAGCTTAAATTAATTGACATGGATTGTTCTCGTTTTTTCTGTTTAGTAACAAACGGTAAAGCTGCCTCCACAGTGACGTCAATGAAACAAGGAAAATCAAATTTGAAATACATTAAATAAATAATATTAATAATGACCTTTATTCTCCATTAAGAACATTCCGGTATGGTTACCAAATGATTTAGAGTTTTCTATTATTCTACAGCTTTTAGTTACATTATTAAAGGTATTAATAAATCTTTGGGAAGGTTTTTATTAATAGAATTTGTTGAACTAAAAGTTAAATGCATTAAGAGGAAAAACATTTATACAAACAAATATACATCACTATTCCATTAACTTATTGTTAAAATCATTATATTAGAGGGCAATTTAATGTAAAAACTTTATATTTGTAAGCAATCAAATATATACAAAATATAACTAACATTGACTCTAGGCCAGTGTGATACGGCACATTGGATTACTGTAAACCCTTGATCAATGTGTAAACGTCATAGCCCTGCAAATTAAAATTCCCAAATCTGATAAAAAGGGATACATTTTTAGAAAGCTTAAACATTAAACGAGATTTCCCTTATTAGATTATTTTATATTAGCTAAACCCGCTTCGGTGGCCAATTGGTCTAACGCGCTACTATAGGAGTAGACTATCCGTCTTATGACGGAGAGATTAAGGTTTGAATCTCTGTCAGGTATACTGAGAATGGTTTTCCAAAATAATTTTCCACTCTCCCACCACACAAGTGCAGATACTTATCCTATAAATATGGACTTCCTAATTCCTAAAACCATTAGTGTTATTAGTACATAAGTCCGAATGGGTATTAAGACGCGGTGCCAAAAAAAATTAAGTACCTTGTATTAAATCTTACATTAAAATAATTATTTATGTTTGAATTATCATTCCTAATGTTTATTATTTTAGTAATATTTTTTAAGATTAAGAAACAATTCTACATAATAAAACCTCGTATAACTTAATTTACTGTTATAATAATTATTTTTATTTTATTTTTTGTACAGATTTGTTTTCAAGTGATTTTAGCCCTCTCATCTATTAAAGTGAACTTCCTAAAATGTTATCATTACTAAGTTTGCCGCAAACACAAAAAGGCTGAGAGCCACTTCTCTCGACAAGACTACGCCAAACCCACCAAAATGGCGGCACGATTACCTATATTCTCCACAAGATACAGATGTAGTCTACCCGTTGTTAACCCTATCTGCCATGCTATGTTGCTAACAGTGGGTGGGTAATAGCAGCGACATCAGTACACTCTATCATGGCATGATGGAGAGAGGGCGGAGTGTGAAACTTTGGGGTGTGATAAACTCGACCCACCTGACACAACCAGAAACACATACACTCCTACAACCCACCAGCCCCTCACCCTTGTAACGCTGCTACCATGGAAGAATCGGGGCTACACGATGTGTATCAGCGGGGTGGCCTTGTTACTTTCTGCACGTAGCAGAACTATTAAATATGAGCATGGTAAATAAATGACACGACTCAAGTTAGTTTCAATCACCAAGAAATCATTGTACTTTTAATAAGTGACACGGTCTAAAGTTAATTTCAATGACCAGGAGATTATTGTATTTTGAAAAACTGACGCTTATTTCAATAACCAAGAAGCTATGTACAGTACTTGGGAGAAGTGGCATGAACTAAAATTAGTTTCAATATCAAAGAAATTATTTTATATTGAATAACTGACACAGACTAAAACTATTTTCAAATATAGGTATATTATTCTACATTGAAAAAACTAAAATGAACTAAAATTACCTTCAATAACTAAGAAACATTTTATATTTTAAAGCTGACAAGGACTAAAATTAGATTCATTGATCAAGCAATGATTGAATATTGAAAAACTGGCACTGGTACTGATAAGTTTCAATGGAAAAGAAGTGGTTGTATATAATAGAAAAATTGACAAGGAATAAAAGTTAGTTCAATGACCAATAAATTATTGTATATGGTTAAACTGACACTGGTATGAATAATTATTTTCAACGACCAAGATGTGTAATAAAACTGACACTGATTCAAAATAGTTTCAATTTCAAGAAGATGATTGTGTATTGCAAAATTGACACCTATTAAAATATACTAAGGTGGTTGTTTAGTTGTCCAAACAATTGAGGTGAATTCGTAGGATAAAAATATTTAATGACTGTGATGATTTTAATTATCCAATTGAATACGAATAGAACCATACAATAATTTGACAGATGTGTGTTTAAAAATTTTCCTTTAAAGAAATAATTCAATGTGCATAGCTATATCAAGAAACATTTGGTTTGCATTTAAATAATTATATTTGTTTAAAAAATTGTTGCTAAGACTTTGTCGTTAATATTATACTAAACATTACTTAATTTAATTTATTTTTATAATTTAGCGAAAGCTTTCCATACACATACCAAAATAATTCAACCTTCAATCTAACTTTACATTGAACATAAAAATTAAACTACTAACGCAAGATTTAATAGAATATAGTTTTAATTTTTGCTTATAGTACAGACACATCCCTATAAATATGATTTTTATATGATATTGAGCGAGATTGATCCTGGTTCCTCAAGACTTGAAGTATGTGTCTCAAACTAATTGGTCACCAAGATCGACTATATATGTTTGAAAAGTTTTTACATTGTGCTTCACGCTTATTTATTTTTTTAGTAATCTATAAAAATATATATCTTTCTAGTCCAAGCTAAACTCACAATAAAGTAACAATCAAATTCTAATGGGTGGGAGAAAGCGCGTATAATATAGAAAGGAAGTAAGAAATATGTAATGGGTTCTTCCTTTTTATTTATAGAAAAAAATTGGCAGAAAGAAGAAAACTATACACCATTATATAGCAACGAATGGAAAGAATTAATCTTCGTCAAACTCTCACTCTCTAGAACTTCCTGCTCTTCGTCATCTTTCACATCTCTTGTTTCCTATTTTCAAAAGTTCTCATTAAGCATTCCCAGTAGTTCTAAAGACGAGGGATAGCCATTTTTTATACAGCACTCCTTTTTCTCAACCCATTTATTCCAAAACCACTTCCTACCAAACTCAACACATCACTGTCCATATTAACAAAACGAGAAACAAAATAGTAGCGAGAATACTTTTTCAAATATGTTAACAGGCTGACCAACACAAACATCCCAATATTCAGACCAAAGTTTATTTTAGCTCAGTACTCAGTAGCTTACAAGTTAAATTCGAATGTGATAATTTACCTAATTTTGATTTTTATTGTTATTTTTATTAAGTGTTCTGTCTTACGACAGGTCCATTCCTTTTGTCAGTGAACTTTGACCACCAACGCTTTTTGCCTCCTCCTTCAGCTCCCAGAATTTCCTTCTTTCCTTCAATTAGTCCAATATTTGAATCCTTTTTCTTCCTAAGCTCCTCTTTACATCACCTTGCCTCCTATGACAATATATTTAATCAAAATAAAAAAGGACAATAAATAAGAATAGTATTCTTGCAGACAGGATTGGTACGTAGTTCAGATTACATACCTGTCTCTTATTAGGATTTTTGTAGTTCAATCGCTCCTGTCTACAATGGGGTTACATTTTCAACCTGTAAGGTTAATTTCTTTAATCTCCCTCAAACATATAATAATTAAAGTCATTATAATAAACGTTTTTTAAATAATTTAACAGAATATATTCCCACATCAGTGAACAAATTTACTAAATATTAATCTCGTATAGTTAGTATATAGTAGGAAGGCTGGGGTTTGATTCTGATTAGGTGCAATGATAGCGTGTTTTTTTAAATATATTTATATTTTCCTCCTCGTAAATGAATATATATTAATGTAGTTGAAATTCAGATAGCAGTAAAACTATGAGAAAAAATAATTTCCAATGAGTTACAGGACAGTAATAAGGAAAAATGTAATACATCATATTTAAATAATGATATTATAAATTGATCTTCGAAAGATGTCTATTTTGTGCAATATACTTAAGATTTACCTTTTAGTAAGTCAATAACGAAGCTAAATGTTAATCAAATACTTAGTTAATTTATTATAACGGCTTTGATAAATGTATATTTGTGTAACTTCTTAAAATGTTTTACTATGGGAATGTCAATAATTTAGTTGTTAGAATGACGAATGTGCCGAATACCATTTTAATTCCTTTGTTGTAAATACTTAGTGCATGTGAATATTAGACATAAATGGTTTACAAAAGCATCAAAATATTGACTTTGAAGGTCAAAACTCCTTTGATTCGAACTAGAAACCAACAATAACCTCCAAATATTCTAAAAATGTTGAAGGAAGCCGAAAAATTTGACATAATACGAACAGATTTGAAATATCTCATTAAATTTGACATATTTTGGCATACAATATTTGTATAAAAGCTATTAAAAAGTATTTTAACACCAAATTATTATCAAATGACACCAACAGCATAAGGATTGATAAATTCTTAAATATCTCTAAGCTTTTCTCTTTAAATAAATACTCTTGAAGGATAAGTTAAAATCTAAATGTAGGGCTGACAAGAATTAAAACCTTAACTTTGAATTCAACTTGCATTTAAAAAGCATCAGTCTCATTTTGTCTGCTTTTAAAATGATAGAGTTTCGAGATTCCAATTCCTGCCAGGCGAGCTGAGGAGTTACTTCAATAAATATTGTTTGTATTTTTCCTAATTTTACCTAATACGGGTACACGACCTCTAAACTCAATTAATATCCAACGTAAATTTCGAGGTTGTTATAGGACCACGTCTTATGGCCTGTTTAGGTTATTCACTTACATATGAATTACGCTAATTTTTTAGGGTTGAGGAGGGCTATATTAAGAGATGTACCAACATTTTCCTGTAGGAAGAGTGCAAAACCACTTTGTAAAAAGAACCTAACTACACTCGACCAAGACTCGAACCTTGATAGCCCCGTCATCAGCAGTCCTTTCTACTGCGAGAGTAACGCCTTAGGTCATGCGGTCACCGAAGAGGGTATGATAATCTAATTATCTCTGAGGATTTATATTAAATTTGAACCAGGTTTAGTCAAGTTGAAAATTGAAATAATATGTATACAATTTAATGTTTAGATTTAATAATAACACATGCGATTATATGATTTAATTACAGAATGAATTGGTATTGTAACAATAAATTCAGTAAGACTATGGTAAGAAATCTTTAAAAATTATATAAATATGATTTTGTGGTTAGCATTGAAAACATTTTAACTTATCATTAGTATGATTTCCTTTTTTATATATATCTTATAACAAATTTGACAGTCACAGATCAAATGACCTAACGTATAATATTCATATTAAAATGGTTTTATAACTTTTATAGCCCCCAACAAAGTTCCTTCCTATCTAAATTGGACTGTAAAAAGTAATAGTCACCATTTTATGTTCTGTATTCGAAGTAAACATCCGCGGTGACCCGTCAACTGTCTAATATGTCCGAAGCTTGTCTTAACGGAGAATATATCGATAGTATCAACGTGTCTTTGAAGAAAACAAAATGGCTGTCACTCAAGGAACGCTCAATTCTGGTTGAGTAATTGAACCGTTTGATAGATGTTTGGGGCGCTGGCGTAGAAAACCCATATATCACCAGCAACAAACTACGGCCGTTCCGCATCGTCTGGTGGACCCCAAAGCTGTCACGGGCAAACCAAAGACATTGGTATCGACACTATAAATTTACTGAGAAAACGTGTTTCATGCTATTTTACGGCAGTAAATATTCACCCAAAGTTGCTACGCTTAAGAATATTGAATATTCTATAAAGTAATATTGATTAATATTCACATCACGTACCACCATTTATTTTGGCAACCAACCCATTCTAAAACCGACTTATATTTTTTTTATCAAAGTTGCTTAGGCATGACTCTCGTATTGGACTAGACTGTTGCTGATTACAGGGAGATTGGAGTTCGAATCCAGGTCGTGTGTACTGAGGCTGGTTTTTCCAAAATGGTTTTTCCACTTCTCCACCCGTGCAACTGCAGTCACATTTCCTCTATATTCAACCTTTCTCATACCTAGCTCATTAGCGTAATTATTACATATGCGTATAAACTGAACAGGTAGTAAAACGCGGTGCTAGATAAATAAGAAAATAACGTGTTTTTCTATCTGTGTAAGAGTCTCTTCATAGAATACAACACGGCCCCAAATTGGATTTTTTTTTGTTAAAATATGGAATCCTCCTTCACAGTGATAAAATGACGTCCTGGAAACTGGGTCTTGTATCTATGATTGTATTTAAGATAGTTTGTAAGTCGTGTGTGCTAATTTAAAAATTAAGTTAAAAAGTTCACGTTAACAAATTAAAGACACGTTAAAAATATATTTTTAAAAGAGAATCTTACAAACCATTCTGTAAATACATATATGTACAACCACTTACGTACGAATCACGCTATTTTTTATTTTATTTTGTATTTTAAATCAAATGTGCCCGCGTTTGCGCAGAGTGAAATTGTTTGGTGTTCATATAAAAAACAAACATGTGTACACTTAAACGGTAATCCAGTGCTGGTTGAACTATTCATCACATGTTTTTCTGTATATTGGGAGGATTACGCCTTAAACCGAGCAGCAATGGATCAACGTTGAAGATTGTTTATTGTACAGGATGTTTCACTGGCTCTCAGCCCCTGAGTTTCTCCTATAACTTTCAAACTAGTTAACGTAATTGGTGTATGAAAAGCACTATGGGCCGAGAGAGAATAGAACATCGTGTAGTTGATGTGGCACAAATAAAGTTACAATGACTGGTTAATATATTTATTCTACGTCGTAATTTTAATATGCTTTTTGAAGCTTTCATAGAAATAAAAATCATTTCCTAACACCATTTCTTCGATGTGAGATTACTTAGTTATTGAAAAATTCAAATCATAACAGAACCATTTTTAAATTTCACATTAAATTCTTGATTTAAAAAGAGGGGAATTTGATTCGTAAAGTAAACAAATAGGCTTACTTCTTAGAATAGATTGGATGTTTGTATAAAATATAATGCGGATTTTTGTTCGAAATATTACAAACAACTTGCTATTTATTCAATTATTGAATAATATAATTAAAAACTATTTTAACACTAAATACAAACCAAACAGAAATAATAGTGACTACCTTTTTACATAGAAAAATCATAAATCATACATTTATTTCAATATATTTAGTATTTATAGTTTATTTTCAATGAATATATTATTTCCTAAACACTTTAAAGGGGAAAATATTATGTAAAATGTTAAAAATGAGAATGTAAAGTCAATTATAATTAAAAAAAAAGTGTTCAACTAAAATTAACAACTAAGTTCATTTTAAGAAGAAATCATGACGAATACAACCAAAACATAGCTCGATGCTTAAGTATTTAGATTCATTGATGAGCACATGGGCTGTTGCGTAGACATAGGCTGGTCTGGTTTTCCTATACGGAGAGGTCCAGATTCAAATCCCTGTTGAATGTACAGAAGATAATGTTTGTTTTATAAATGTATTTCACTCTTACTCTGTGTGAATGTCGCTACATTTACTCAAATGTTTCCTTTCCTTTTATCTACTAAATTAGTGTAGATATTAAATAGGCTGGGTAGTGGACAAAAAAACTTTGAAATTAGTGTTTAATAACAAAGACTCATTAAATAGCTCTGAAATACCAACTAGAATTAAGACAAATAGTCTATTAAACTAAACTATATAAAACCCTTTGCAAAATATATTTTAACTACGGTAAAAACTAAACTGAAAAATCAAAATTAACTGTTATTAATTCCATACAAATATTATATCCGTGTTAAAGATGCTACATGGTAGAGCACTAAGAAGTATTGCAGACGTTTAGAAATACCGGATTATTTAAGAAGTGGTTTGATATTTTTAAAATATAGATTTCATCAAAATGTAGTTGAAAATTATTAGCAGATTTCATATCAGTTAAAAAGTTTAAATTTTGAGTTTAAAGTATTTAAAAGAAAACTAAAACGATTATTTACGCTAAAAATTTTACTTCTGAGATTAAAAGCAAAAGGTTAGAATTCTAGATTTATAACCTTTCTCAGTCAAATTAAACCATGTTTTAATAGGATTACAAGAAAACTTTTTAAGATAATCTGAGATTATTTTATAGGGGTTTATGCGAGCTATTAAAATTATTTGAAACATTTGACATATAAAACTTAAACAATTAGCTGGTAAAAACTTTGTTCTACATTTTGGTTAGCAAGATATTGAAAATTATCAAACCATTTCATAATTAATCCGGGATTTCTAAACGTATACAACGCTTCTCCGTTCTCTCACATATAGCACACATAAGTGATTGTCTTCTGTCAAGAGTAAGAAACTATTTAAGGTCTACCACAGAGCTTTGAAGTTTAAAACAATCCAAAAACACATTTCCATGGTTACTATGCAAGATAACGAATCTGTTACCTTACCACAGAGAAGTTAACTTATTATAAAGGATTGTTTGATGTTTCCATCTCCTTGAAGAAGAGGGTAAACTTTGTTACCGAACTTTGCCTAAGTTATTTAGTGCTTTCAAATTTTATGGCTAATAAAACGCCAGCGTAGGGAACAAATGCCCTTGAGATACCTCGCTAGATTAATATTTACAGTGGGGTCATATTTTAGAGTGTAGTCCTACTTCAAACTTTTATTTAACTCCTATCCTAAGTTGTAAGTCCATATTTTCCAGGTTTCATTTTAATATACACAATCCTATCAATAGTGTGTCGGAAATTTTGGCTAAAGCGTTATTTTTTATTTTTTTTAGCAAAGCATCTTACTATTCCCGTTATCAGCTGCACAGTCAATTGTGATAGAAACGCCTTAGACTATGCGGTTACCGATGTGGGTCTGAGGCGTATTAATGCTCTAACTATGACTTTAAAAAATTTGATCTTTTTGAATCTCTGCTACATTTTTTATTTAAAAATCCTTTAAAAATTTGGATAAATGGGTTTATGGAACAAGATTAATACATAAATTATTGTATCTCAACAGAATATTTCTAAATAAATTTACTACATTAATATTTTACGTATAGTTTTTTTACGTCCCTTATACCTGGCTTCCCTATATTATACACATATGAACACTAATGGGATAGGGGTGAAAATGGGGTTATTTAAAAGAAATATACCTGCATTTTCATGTGAAGAACACCCTCAGTACACCCAACCTAATTCGAACCTCGATCTCCCCGTTATCAGCAGTCTAGTCCTTTGTGAGAGTGACGCCTTAGACCAATCAGCCACTGAAGAAAGTAACTAGAATAATAAAACCTAGTGAAACCCATAAAATGAACTCAATGGCTGCCAAAACATAATAATATTTGTTTATTGTTTTATGAAAAATGTTTCAAATATAGCACAGTTTTTGTAGAGGTGTTGCCTAAAATTCTTACGACTTAATTAGATACGAATATTTTTCGAAATGTTGACGTCATTTTAATTAAACCCTTTAGTATTTTAATTAAAAGTTTAATAAATTTAATTTAATATTTTTGAGAATTTAATATGCACTTTCTGAACCAACTGGTTATATACGCACACGGATTATTAACTAGATAAAATCTAAAACAGACACAACAACAAGTCTCAGGCCGTTAATTCATTAATGTGAAAGGGGTAGTCCCCAATCCACAAATAAAAAAGTCCAGGGATTGAAGCCGGGACCCTTAAATCAGTAGGCAGACATTCTACTGACTGAGATAAGTGTCGGACTTTTATGTATAATCTAGATATTAATAGATCAACCTTAAGAGCGTTCATCAGAGCATTGGCTAACGCGCTAGTCGTGTTGAGCTCGACCGCCGAGGACGGGGAGATCGAGGTTCGAATCTCGGTCGGGTGAACTGGGGGTGGTTTTTCCTAAATGGTTTTCCACTCTACCTCCACGCAAATGCGGGTTCACTTCCTCTAAATTCAACCCTCCCAATTCCTAATCCATTAGAGTAATTAGTACTCAAGCGTATAACCCGAACGGGTAGTAAGACGCGGTGCTAAATATTCATCAGAGCAGGCCCAACTCGGCTGCCAGCTCGCACGAGGTAAAAGGGGGGGAATAAAAGACATGAAATGCCAGAAATGGTTCAGTGCATTCGTATTTGAATGATTACTCTGAAGTTTCTGCGGTGACGATGGGAGGACAGAGCGACAAAGTTTCTTGTTAATAAATAAAGTATCTCCCTTTATGACAGAATGAAGAATTCTGCACGGTGCTTAGCTGTGAAGCCATTCTAAAAATGGCCAAAAACAGCATTTTCAATGGGTTTAGTTATCCCAATAATATTATATAATATTTCAACAATGCTCAGTAATAGGAACTTCTATTAATACTTTATCTCCATTAGTGTTTAACCAGAAATCATCCATGTGCAATAGTGTTGGTGTAAATTTAAGAATTCTGACTGTGTTACAGTTAATTGACATGTGATGCACGCTCTTAAGCTAGCCTTAGATTATAGATTTGAAACGTAGTGAGACACTTCGTGTTGCCAGAGCGGACGAATCTTGATAAAATCGCATCTGCACTAAATTTCTACCACTCATTAAAAAACTTGTGCTAGCCTATAGTCTAAACATAATGTGATTCAAATTGTATGTAATGAAGGACAGTATTAAATATTTAGCGTTTTAATTAGAGTCAATTTTTCATAGAGATAATCTTATCTGACAGCTATAAAAGACACTAAATCAATATTCACGTGTTCATACATCAAATAATGTGATTTTCAGCTGTCGCTTTTGAAAGATATTATCAATACCTTTCATATAAACTTTAAAAAATTTATCAATTTTGTCTATAAATAATTTTGTTTGTATTTTCTAAAAAGTTCCTACCCATAAAATTTGGCCTGTAAGTTCTTCTACCCCTGTAACAAACCTCAATTTGGCAATAACTTTTTACGTTTTAATTCGTTGTAATTGTCTATAATCCCTTCAAAACTATTTCAAATTAAAATAATATGGTTCCCAAAGAAATTAAAGATGTTACAAAAGCAACCAATAATCAGAAATATGTGTAAGAAAATTTTGTGTATATCAAGGTATCCCCCTTGAAATATTGTGTGGCTTATATTTGAAACTATTTTTGGTGGAAAAAAATTAACCATGACGTCCGCCCATAGCGAGTTATACTGACCGAGAGGATTCTACATATTGACGATGTTAGTGCCAACATCCGCGGGCAGAGGGTGTTGTGTGCTCCTCCAGCCATTGATTTCAGTTTTCTAAACCGGAGATGTGACTTTTTCCTTCAAGTAGCCTCTCAATTGTCCTCTTGATGCTAAGTTGACCCCGTTCCAGAAACATTTTTTCACAGAAAATCTGGAAGCACTGAGGATCGAGCCTGAGACCTCTGGATTTGTAGCCAGGGGCTATGATAACTATACCTCAGAAGAGGTCAGTTTTCATATATATATATACATAATTTCTTATTAATAAGCCAAATTATATATAGATGGCCATGTCATTTCAAGCATAAAATTTAATTAAGCTACAAACCATAAAAAAATACAAGTACTTTATTAACTTGTATGGAATTATAATAAGAATGCAAGGCCTTAAATAAAAAATCCTTAAAGGATAAAATAAAATATTTACCCAAATATTAAATACATGATCCATAGTCAATTCTAACTAGATATACCATTTTACAATTAATAAATTCATTTTAAAAGAGTAACGCATGAGCACCCAATAAATTTACCACCAATATCCGCTTCATGAATTAATAGTTCATTCATGAGGTAGTTAACGGTTATTTTGCTTAAGCATGTAAGTTAATAATTTTATGAAAATGGGAGTAGTATTATCAATTTTGTCAGTCAAGCTTTGTTTTAATACGTCTAGAATATAATTACGTGGTAGGTGTTTTATTCCAAATTAAATTATATAAACTGATAAATATATCTATAAGTATAGGAACAGTTAGCTCACTTTGTTTATGTATTTAAATAGTATATCCAGTATTTATGTACTTATTTACTTACTCTATGACATTATGAACTCGAAAGTTAATTGCCACACTTACAAAATCACACAACCTATCCCTATTTTAAGTTAGTTCCGGCCAATCCAGCTCATTACACCTTAGCTCTTTCAGGTCTATTTTAATTTCATCCTCCCATCTGTGTCTAGGTCTTTCCAATGTTCTCTTCCCATTGGGTTCGCCAGTAAATACCCTGAACTTAGTTCTAGATTCTTCCACTCACGCTACATGTCCTGCCTATTATAATCTGATAGATTTGACTACCCTAACAATGTCTTGTGACGAGTACATAGTTTGTAGCTCAAATTTTTTTAATCCATTTCATGGCGAAGTATTTTCATCTCTTTATGGACCAAACATATCACTAAGCACCTTGTTTTCAAGCACTCAAATGTATTTTTGTCAAATAAGCTAAGAGATCATGTTTAAAACCATACTATTAAAATAAATTAAATAATTTGGGACTAAACTATCATATAAATTAAATATTTTAACGGTTTTAAAGGCTATAATACGCCTGTGAGTAAAAAAAACATGGAGAAGTTGACTGTATGTGTGTCTAACAAAATAAGAGCCACATTTTTTACTCCCAGGACAGCGTAATATTGGTTCAAGTTTGGATTACTTTTTCTCATTTGTGATTTATAGACTGGGACATCGCATGCTGTATTCGTTCTACCGTTAATTTAGTCAATAATTCCTGTGGATGTTTTGTTAGATGGTTTTGATAGAGTATATTATAAAAAGCTAGTAAAACTTAAAAAATATTTATCTGAATCAGTTAGTGACTTCTGTTTATAGTGACTATATCTTAAACATATTTGTTAACTCAAATCCCTTTTGAAATTCCAAATTGGAATCTAAACTTATCGGTGAACATAAACATAAAGCTCATCAAATCCTGTTTGCCTGTAACTAAATTTCAAATATTGGTCGGATTTTTTGAGGATTTTTTTTTTTTCTAAATCATCTCCGAATCTCTCATTACGCAAAGAGTCGATAAATTTCCTCTAAATTGTACCATCCTGGTTTATATTCCGCTTGTGGTGTTAAATGTGGTTCCAGTCATACGGGTAGTATAATTGAATGAGTTTTTTTTAATATGTGTGTAAATATTGCATCTAAAGTTATTTTGTTTGGTAATACAAATAAAATTATATGAAATAAAAAACCATTGTATTTTTATTACTCAACTTGAAGGCTGTTTGGATCCTCGACAGTTCCGCCGTCAGCTGTAAGCCCTAGGCAGCACTGAAGAGGCGTACTAGGGAAATGAGGAGTGAATTAGCTTCCACCTGCTTTCCTCACTGATCCAGAAGGTACTATAGCACATAAGTCTTCAAAGCCCACCGAAATGCATACAACTGTCCCTACGAGTGACACAACTTCACTCCGTTCATCACAGGAACTGGCTGTTTATGAATGTTATTACTAGTTTCATTCATACCTCTGCCACTTTAATATTTGTTAAAGCCATAAGTGAGACTGAGACAGATCAATGAAAGTAGCAACTTGCTCTAGCCCCTACCAGAAGATAAAGTGCTTAGTAAACACTATTTATAAACAGAGATGGATCTGAACTAGTAAAAATCATTAAACTAGTTTAATCTTTAGTACAAAAATAACAATTATATCCACCTCCTTTTAAATAGCACTTTTGTTGCACAGGAAAGTTCTTAAAGTTATTTTTACACAATTAAATAAAACCAAATCAAATTATTACGAATCTTTCTTCTTTTTTCTAAACGAAATTTAGATAATACCTTACCTAAATAATATTACTTCATCACTGTGACACTTCCATTGCCTAAATATGTTTATTTTATTATCCTTCTAGCTAAAGCTTTACAAGTCTATGGTCAGAATTCAAACCGGAATCCCCTTGAGACCATCACACACGGGGGAGGGGATAGAAGCAAATTGAGGGAGGTAGTTTTGTGCTTAAAACTAATCCCTTAGCACTCTCAGGCACAGCGGCACGCATTATACTCAAGCTCGGCCCATTAATGCGCCTAAGCCCCTCCACATAGTATTACCTTGTTTGCGTTGCCAAACGGATGTGCCTCTAGTAGAATCCAGATATAGTTTTTATAAAACCATATTTGGAGGCACTTTAACTTCGTTAAAACAAATTTTGTTAGTGATAAGTTTGTCTAAAAGTTATGGTGTTAATTTTTTATGTACGGCTTATCCATAAAAATTCATCTTTCACCCGATTAACCGGAAAACTAGTTATATAATGGATGGTCTATTGGTTGGATGGTCAACTTTCCTGGTTACTATTCTATAGAGCCCAAGTTTCATTCCCGATGGTACCATAGGTATTTTTCCCGAGGGTGATTTGTTCTTATTCATGCCATGAACTCGTTAATTATATTTAGATGAGGTTTAGATGAGGTTTAAGACCCCTACTGCCACATCTGGCCAAGGTAACCTCACCTACATGATGTCACAAACTCAGATGACGGTTTCAAATCCGCCACACCCAATAAAAGGACCAGGAATGTCTAGCCAACAAACCCTTGTAGGTTACGATAAAACAAAAGTTACATGATTAAGTTCAAACCGTGAATATTTATGTCACGCATTTTTCTGCATTCTTCTCTTGACAAGCTGAGATATGAACAGTTTTTTATATACATTTTTTATTTTTGAAATAATTATTCTTAAATACTGTTGTATTTTTTTTTAAATACAGCAAAACTGTTTCACTGGTCTCAAGTCCATTGTTTTCTAAAGTATAATACAGAGAGCAGCACCATGATAAATTTATGACGTCTGGTTTAAACTGTATTTTTGCCTTAATTAGTTGATAGTCAGGGGAAGAGATGGTCTTTCATTAATATATATTAGTTATTTACATTAGTTTCCTGAGATATCACAGTGGTGCTAATATATTGGAAAAACGCATAAGTAGGATATCTGCTTAGAGAGGGTTGAAAAATATCATGTAGAGAAAAAGGTGAGGAGGATTAGATTTGAATCCCTACCTCAAGAGTCAGAGAAAGGCGTGAAATCCCTCACCTAACTCTATAATTAAGGCTATTTTAGCTTAGAGGGTTATACTGTGTAGGTTAATTAAGAGATAATGTACTGGTTTTGACTATAATTATACCAGTGGAAATTCATAAACATCTAAGACGGGAAGCTCGGCGTTAAAACCGTTGTCGGTGTACTAAGGGCTGTTTTTCCATAATGGTTTTCTTATCTCACTCGATGAAAATGTCGTTATAGTTCGTTTAAATTAAGCCTTCATCATCCCTGACTCATTAGAATATTTATTACACAGGGGCGTGTAGCTCGAACGAGTAATAAGACGCAGTGCTAAAAAAAAAAAGTCAATAATCTCAATATCTAATAAACCAATAAGCTTGTATTTGTAATAAAACCCTCAAAAGGGGCAAACAACGTAATATGAATGTATAATTTTTTGACCGGACATGAAACAGGTTGTATACAAAATATTATCAACAGAATGTTTTTTCGAGAGGTGGGTGGAGGAGGGGGAGGGAAAAATTACGCTATGTCCAGAGATAGGTTGAGTAAAAAGCAAATGAAATGAAAAATACAGAAATGTAAATTCTAAAGTGATCCTGTTCCCACCCAGTCTGAGGAAAGCAAAATTTAGTTAACCAATAAGCATGAAAATATAATGAATACAATTGTACACTCGTCATTTCAAACTGGTCTATATTAAAATTATAGTTGGTCGTTCTAAAATATAGTAATCACCCTAAAAGGATATACAAATTAAAATAAAAGTTTTCCGATATTTCTCTAAAAAAATTATAGTTCCTTAAAAATAATTATTTTCTTTAGAATCTATTCTGTCTACTTCTAAAAGTAATGCAAAATGTTACATTATTATAGTATGGCATTGAAAGTTGTGAAATTAAATGTACCCAAGTCAAATTTTCGAAGAAACGTCAACTAAAAATACATTTATCTCTTTAAGAATAGCTAATGTATATTCTTGAGTAAAACGTGCAAAATGTTAGATTATGTTAATCCATTAAAATATGTTAAATCAGACAGTGTATGCACGGTAATATTGCATTTTCGGTAAAGCACCATCTGAAAACACGGTTTTAGTTATTTGTAGATAGTTGGTGCATATATGAGAGCTATTCCAAAAACAACCTCCAATTGGCTGATAAAAATACATTTAAAAAATCCTTATTACATACAAAACTTACATAAATTTATTACTTTTCCACTTGGTCACCAATCAAATTCAGATCCTTGTCGTACCATGGCACCGTCTTTTGTTCTCTCTCATCAAGGAACGGATCCGCCAGGGTAACCATTCAGTTGTTGACTTCATTCATGATATCCTATTTGTTTTAGAAGCACTGAGTAGCAAGCAAGACCTTCATCTTTCTGAAGAAATGGTAATCGGTTGACGCCCAGTCCGGGCTTTTAGAGCGTGCATCCCTTTCCTATCAATTCTGCGGTACATTCGGCTCGAAATCGTAAATTTACACGAACACCATTGCATGTGGATTATTCCTGACTAAACATTAATGGAGATAAAGAGTTAATAAAAGTTCCTAATACTGAACATAATTTAAATATGATATGATATTTGGATAAAGACCACGTCGAAAAGGCCATTTTTGACCATTTTAGAATGGCTTCACAGGAAAGCACTGTGCACAAATATTTATTATGTCATAATAGGGACATATTGTAGCTATTGATAGTAAACTTTGTCGTTTTGTCCCCATCGCCACCAAAGAAAATTTCGAGTTTTCATTCGAATACAAATGCTCTGCACACATTTATATCATATCTTGGTATTTTCTTTTCCCTTTTACTTCCAAACCTTGCGCGAGCCGGGAGCTGGCCATCGAGCAGAACGACGCATTTAGTGAGTCTTCAGCAACTATTGTTTTGGATCGACCTCCAAGGCATCTTCAGCGTTTCACAATAAACTTCTGACGTTATTGTACTTTTGTAGTTCTGTGAAACATTCAAACGTTTATATTATTTTCCCATTTAAAGTTGTGCAATGAGATCAAACAATGTAACCAGGAATAGTAATGCTGTTCACATTTTCTCAATGCCAAAAACTAGTTCCTAGTTCCATTATTAGTACATTTCAAAGAAAATACTAACTCAAAATATTGTTACGTATGTGGAAATCATAGGCATTGCTAGCTCTTATTTACTAAGGGTGATGGATCTAACCAGGTCCGTACCCAGATTTTTGGGGTGAAACGGTGGAGGGGTAAAGAAGGTGGTAGGGTACTTGCAGTGACTTGCTGTGACGTGCCCAAATTGTGTTGTCAATATTTTTTTTCATATTAAATATTTTATGAAGCATTTTAAAATGTTCTAACACATAATTCAGGCTGTAGCTAATTGAAAATTTAGTAGATTCTAATAAGCTACAAGTCTAGACGTTGACGAGAAACAAAAAAATATATTACTATTTATACTTTCGCGAGAAGGGGTTTGAAACCTCTTTCCATGTTACGGTGCTGGAAATAAGCAAATTTTTTTTCACATAAAATAAAAAATAATTATTTATTACCAACTTAATAACAAATATTTGATAAGATAACTTATTTAGCTATTGTATTAATCATATAGATAAACTACTTTAATCATTAATAACTTATACTTCGAAATATTGCAGCGTTATTAGTAAACACACTAAAATCATTATTAGTGAACTTTAGTTCAAAACTATGTTTATTGTTTGGTTTTAAGAAGTGAAGAGAAAATAAAAGCATCGTTTTACTTTATAGACGCAAATCAAAACACTTTTATCTAACGAGAAAGGAGAAGATATCAATTTTATATTCACTTATATAGGACAGAGTGAAATGAACGTTATTTAAATGTTGGAGAAACAGTGTGTGCACAATATTTTATCAGGTAGAAGCCAACCTTTACAATGAAGTTGGGGATGTAGGGAACTCAAGAAAAGGCATATACAGACAACTCTGGTTTTAGTGAACTTGGTTGAAGTGAAAATTCGGCTACAGTGAACCTAATTCATCGGTCCCAACCCACACACACTTCAATGTATGTTTAAAAAAATCGTTTATAAAGAACCCTCAAATTATGTTTAAGTGAAAAAGAATCTTTTAACTTTCAATAAGAAATGTCATTGTAAGATCATGATTATTTAAAAACATAACCTTTTTGTTGTTTAAACTTATTGACACCCATTCTCTATCTGAGTTTTTGTTTAGGTAGCACAAAGCTTGACTGAAATTACGGAATGTGGAGAGAAAGTGTTGAGCTTGAGAGGCCGCCATAATACTCCAAAGATATACTGAAACATGTGCGTCTTATTGAACTAATTTATCAACAACTAATAGAAGTACGTTGAAGAAAAAAAAGATCCAAAGGATTTAAGAGTGTCACTGGGATTTTATGGTTTTATTTTTTCTTTATTTTATTTCAGCAACGTGAAAAAGAATAGTCAATTGTCAAAAAAAAAATCATTTTACCAGATAAATATGGAGAATTAGACTAAATTAAAACCATAGGGTCCTAGCTATGAGCTGTGAGATAAATATTTCGTGATAAAATCATGTGCTCACAACACAAAAACTTGAGATATTAGTTCAATTAGAATCTATATCTGGGCCAAACTAGTGCTGCTGTCAAGTGTTGGTACGTCCATCATGGGTAAAGATGAAGAGAAGAGGGGGAGGGAGAATGTCGAACAGAAGAAAAACAACTTGCAAAGGCAGGAGTACATGGGGGAGGGAATAAGTTAGAAGGAGACTGCGGTCTCTTTGACAGACCACTCACATTACAGCTATTGATAAGTTTTGCTCGAGTTAAAATCAAATGTTATTTCAGTTTTAAAGAATATAGCCTAAGTTTGTGTTTCTATTTTTCTAGTACTACAATAACCTACGAACATGACTTTTTTTTCTACCGAGTCTTACCATCCATCCGGGCTATAAGAATATGTACTAATTATGCTAATCTGCTAGGTATAAGGAAGGTAAAATTTAGAGTAAAATTACCAAGATTTGCAGGGGAGTAGAAAATTATTCAGGAAAACAGCTCTCATTACATCCAACTGTGATTCGAAACCCCATCCTCCCCAACATTGTCAGTCTAGTCTAATGCGAGAATGACACCCTGGCCTAGACCATTCAACCACCTAAGTGGAAGACATGACTTCATTCTGCTTTACTTTATGGTGTAACTCATTCATGTATTCAAACGTTATCAAATAAATGAAGAATGTTCCTTTTTAAATTCTCAACACTTCTCTTTTTTTTCGTGTGGGAGATGCAGTTAGTAATAAAATAATCAGTTGCTAAATAATTGTATCAGTAGCGTCTCGTGACGAAAACTCTAAAGCTGGGAACACACTGCCGTCACGTCACGTGAGCTCATGTGACCTCATACAGTAGAGATATGACGTGACGTGCTGTACATGCTCACACTATAGTCACGTCATGTCACTCAACATGCGCTCTCGTTTCGTTTTCAGCAATACGTTTCTTATCTAAAGTTCTTCATTCTTGGACAAACCATGGAGAAAAGTGGATCAAGCAGTTCATCTGAGTTTGAAGAAGAGTTGGAAAATGCTTGTCCAGTATTAGTGGCTAATACAGTGGCTCGTAGGAAAAGGGTGTGGGTGCATCAAGAAAATTTGAAAAGGAAAGAGAAGGGCGAGCTTTATCATTTGGTTAAGGAACTTAAAGAACACCCAAGTCGATATGAAATGTATTTTAGAGTGACAAAAGAAGAATTTCAGTTCTTACATGATCTTATAAAGGAGCTTGGCTACGCACTTTTTCAATAAGCATTTCCTCCATAATTAACACAGTCTAACAACCAAGAAAACTAAATGACTTGTCCACTGACGACACTTCAACGGACTCACGGCTCACGAAATATGTGCTGCCGCAGATATTGTGAGAGCGCGTGAGGGCGTGACGAGACATGAGGAGACATGACCTCACGTGATGTGTATGTAGTGACGCCAGTGTGAATGCGCACCCCTCTTATCAACAGAAATAA
>CABFWB010000403.1:218332-239454 GCA_902151455.1 Timema bartmani | reverse complement strand
AGTTTAACGTGGAATCCGAACCACGGTGGAGGCCTGGAATCCCACACATTCACAAGTTGTGATTAATACACGTCTTGTCAGAGGTGAAGGAAGGGTTTGGCAGGGAAACAGTTGAATTATTGGACACATTAATAAAGAAAATATTTTCAATAATAAACACTATACTAATATGTTTGTCTACATTTGATAAAATAATTATTATGACTTAAGTTTTAAAATACAACGTAGGGCAGAACGGAATACAAATTAGAATAAAAGGAGAATAATAAGAAATTAATCGTATCAATAAAGGATATATATATATATTTCTTATTATTCTGTAATATATATATATATATATATTACAGCTGAAGTAACTGAGAGGATAGTATTTATTGAGAGTGAAAAAGATGGAATAAAATATCAATAAAGTAGGAAGTAGAATTATTAAAGATAAAAATATAAAACAAGACCTCATCCAGAGTGCCTCTTTATACGTCGTACCTCTACAATGGAGGAACTCAGTCCTCAACCTTATTAATGACAAGGTTATACATTTCCTGGGAAAGAGAAGGGGTTTTGAAAATTTGAGGGATACCCCTCAATCCTACTAGAGACAAGGTTGTGCATTTCCTGGGGGAGAGGAGAGATTTTAAACATTTGAGGGTTTTACCTCAATACTATTAGCACTGGTTATAAATTTCCCAGGAGATAAGGGATTTTAATAATTTAGGTGGTTCCCTTCAACACTACTAGTGAAAAAGATCTGAATTTCACGGGGAAAGAAGGAATTTTAAGCCTTTAGGTGGTTCCCTTCAACACTACTAGAGACAAAACTATGAATGTCACGGGTAAAGAAGGGATTTTAATAGTTTAGGTGGTTCCCTTCAACACTACTAGAGACCAAACTATGAATATCACGGGTAAAGAAGGGATTTTAATAGTTTAGGTGGTTCCCTTCAACACTACTAGAGACAAAACTATGAATGTCACGGGTAAAGAAGCGATTTTAAGAATGTAGGTAGTTCCCTTCAACACTACTAGAGACAAAACTATGAATTTCCTCGGGGGAAGAAGAAATGTTACTAATTAAGAAGACCTTCCTCAACCCTACTAGTTAGAATGCCTTAGATTTGTAGGGGAGGGGTTATCTTAAACATTTATAGGGCCTCCCTCAACCATACTAATGACAAGGCTAAGACATTTTTGGAAGGTGGAGGATTAAATAAAAAAACTACTAGTCATTGATCTCGGGGTCAAATTTACAGTCGAGCATAAAATCATTTTCATAACGTCCCAAAATTTCCTTCCTGTTGAATAGGTGAGGAGGGAGATCTGCTTTATAGCGTAAAGAGGGTGGAGGCGCATTGATACGGGTCGCGCTATTTCCCACGTTTTATAACGGTAGCCCAGAGTTACCAACTCAAAACTCATTGCTCACTGGTTAGTAATTATCGAATTTTGTACGTTGGAATCACTAGGAATATCGAGGGGGTTTTAGGGGGGGAGGGTTGTGTGGTAGAGGGGTTGACCGGAGATGACCTTTGTATCCAGCGGGCTATTAACCAGGTCTAATTACAGGATATAAACCACTGCTAGTAATAAATAAATTACAGGCTAGTCCCCCTTCATGCGAAACTCGGGCCTGTCCAGGACGGGGAACGAGACTCGTAATAATAACTGTGCACCAGCGTGGATGTGTGTTATGACCTCGGAGGGTAGGAGACGAGAGAGGAACGTGGTGGGAAAAATATGAAGCAGTTATTTTTAGCACCTCTTTCTTACTACCCGTTTGGGTTATAGGCTTATGCACTAATTACACTAGTGGTTTTAGAAATTAGGAAGGTTATATTTAAAGGAAGTGTACAAGCATTTGCTTGGAGGAAGAGTGGAAACCCATTTTGTAAAATCACCCTCAGTACAGCCGACCTATATTCGAACCTTGATCTCCCCGTCATTGGCAGACTAATCTACTGCTGGAGTAGCGCGTTATACCAAGCGGCTACCTAATCGGGTATGAAGCAGGTGAGACTAGATCTGGTATGAGAAGAGAAATGTGTTTGATTTAGTCAGTGTGTTCGAATTGTGGAGCGTTGCCAGGGTAAGCAGAGCTTGGTAAGTTAAAATTGTTCTGTGATATGTTATTCATTTCTCCCCCCACCCCCTAATGTTTTCATTTGACCATACAATATAGGTTCTGCTCTACATAAACCACACAAGAATGTATTTACGTCGCCGATGATTGAAGTGATCTGATGAGAAAAAATATCACAGCTTTGACTTAAAAAAAACTTTGCTTATCTTACTTAGTAACAAGAACCATGCTACTGGATTTAGAACCCGGTTTATTGTCATAAGATTTTTTTTTTTTGTTAGTTAAATCTTTAAGGCCCATAGATTGTCTTGGAATAATGCAATAGTTCACATTCCCTGTAAGGTCGATTCTTACTATTATTGTGTTTTACCGAGGTTTTACATTAAATTTTGGGTTTTGCTAACTAATATCCAGTTTAACTATGTATTTTTAGAAATGATGTTTAGCTTCCAAATAAAATGGCAGAGTCATAACTTCATTTGTTTGTCTTATTTAGTCTTATCTCATCTAAGCCTTTCGCTCCCCATCGGTGAGCTGGTGAAATAAATATCAAGCTCGTCTAGTTTAATTTGCAGGATATGGGAAGGTAAAAACACGATTGATTCCCAGTCTAGTGTACTGACTTTAAAAAAAAACTAATTTCCACTCTACACCCACGCAAATGCAGGTAGGCTAGAAAATGATATCTTCCTTAATCCCATCCCATTAATGTGATTAAACACGTATAGCCTGGATGGGTAGTAATACACGGTGCTAAAACCACAAATAAAACTTACATAAACTTTCATAAACTTTTATACATTATGATTATATCTATTAAGTTCCTATTACAAAGTTCCATTAAAATAAAGTTTGATTAATTTAATTTTAATTTATTTTTAATAATCGATTTGATTTCATTTTATCAAATGAGCTATGAACTCTCTTAGATAACCACATTAAAATAGAATTGTTTGATATTAATAACTTGAATATCGAGTCTTATTTTATTAAGAAGTAGTTTTATCGACATTTATAAAAGTTACTTTAACAATTTTCATGGGTTTATAAATATCATGTGATCAATATCAATACCTATGTATTAGTGTTGATAATAAGGTCAAATATTATCAACAGAGCCTGATATTTTTATAACTTTTGTATTGTACATTGCAAGCAATGCTCATGTTTACATAATTTTTTTCATGATTCCATAGTTGTGAAAACGGTTTTTTATAAGTCAGTTATTGGTAAATTTTGTCATTTGGATTTTTAGATAATATTTTTTTGTTTGCGTTCTTTTTAGTTAATTTGTAAGCGTTTTTGATTATGTCTTAGACATGTATGTTGAGTAAGTGTATATTTAATTACTATATATACTTTACTAATGCATCTGTATTAAATAAAACCTCATCAAACAATTGTCGGAATAAGAAGATATTGTAGGTAATCAACTTTTTATCCTCTTTACTTGTATGTTTGTAAAATACACATTTCTGGTGAGACACTGCTACTAAGCTGGGGAGGGTTGTGTTGGGAGGGTACAGCTATTACTTCTGAAGCAAATATTTGCTAATCAATGTTATATTTAGCAGAATTCATAAGTTTATTTGTTAAAGTCCTTTCATTAAATGTATTCTTAGGTTTCCTTTGATAAAATACGTGTTTGATTTAGTTGTGTGCAATCATTTAGAGTTTTTATTAAATTTTTAGCTCACTTTCGGTTAATTCTTAGGTCATCAAAGTCCAATCCCCTGTAATAAATGTTCACTATAAAAAAAGTTTGTATTTTCTAAAAGCTAAATCCTAAAGTAATCCTACACTATCTGCCAAACTAATATTATCAATCACCACCGTTCACTTAATTGTTTAAAACCGTACACATATTCATGCCTCCTACAGGTTTATCATTCATCACTCCCGTAGGTTGGCAGCTCTGAACGTTACCAGGCTCACCAACACATCAATCAAACAATAAAGCCTTACAAGCTAAAATTAAACAGCATAACGCAGCTCGAAAGTTTGACGCCATGTTAAAATATAATACTGTGTTAATCTGTATTAGAAAATAGAATATGATATATAAAAGTGTTGATACAAATTACGATTGTAGACTTATAGTTAAAATTAAAATTATCATGGAAAAAACTATAGGTTTCTATACATAATTGTATATATATTTATATTTGAATAAAGAATTAATTGCTAAAAGTTTGAAAGGGATAAATTTATTTTTATTAACTTTACCATAATTTTGAAATATTTAGAACATTTAAAATTAAAAAGTGAACCTAAAAAAAATTACACAAAAATGGAATAAATATAATCATATATATTATGAGAATGATTTATTGATTTTTTAAAACCTTAAACATATAAAAAATACCATAAGCATGCATTTGTTGTCAATAATAATTAACAACTTCAAAATATTAAGATTTTTACCAAAAATTAATTTGTTCATTTTAATACTACTTTATTATCTTACAATTATGTAAAAAATAAGGAAATTTCTAAGTAAAAATATTAATAAAAATAAATTTAAGTTATAATTACTAATAAAAGTAGAGGGATTTATTATATTTGTGGAGAAAAAAGAGTCATAATGATTTTAGTAAATTGAGAAAAGTTTAAAGGGAAAACTTATTATATTATTTTAATGTTATTATGCATATGTATTATTGATTTTCTGATTTTTACAATGGAAAAAATATTTTTAAAAAACCTTTTTACCTAGGGTTATTAGTTAAATAATATATCAGTCTACTATTTAATTGAATCGAATCATTTTATTGCTTTAAAAAATGGTTATTGACTAGGTTTGCCAACATAAACCTACAAAAATAATGTTTTTTTGGAAACAATTCAAACTGAACATGACAATAAATCTCTTCCATTGCATTCTGGAACCATTATTTTAGTAAACAAATGTTTGGCTACCAAATATAAATTGTGTATAGGATCTAAATATGTGAGCTAAAAAAATATTTTATTTTAACCCACTAGCAAATCCCTAAAAACTATTTTAATTTTGTTCTAATCTGTAATCATTATTTTTTGTTACTTTAAGTTTTGTTTATTTATTTATCATTGTAATATTTGGATACATATCGTATTTGCTTTAATTTATTATATATATATATATATCTACCCAGGGTAAAAAATATTGTAAAATTATATTAACTATGGTATGAAAATATTAATAGAAGAATTTATAGTAAATTACTGACACAGTCAAAATAAGTTGAAAATAATTTCAAAAACAATTATTTTAGTGCAGCCAATCAAAAATACATTTAATCTAATATTTGGTGCGAATGACGGCCCTTCAACAATATTAATTTATATCTAAGTTTAAAAATGATACCTGGACATTTAAATCGAGTTCTGGACAATATACACATATATATATTTATATACAAATAAGATGTTATATATATTTATATATAAATAATATGTTATATATATATAAGATGTAACATACACATATGTGTATTAATATGCTGTAATATATTTATATATAAATATATATATATTTATATATAAATATATATATATTTATATATATATATATAAATAATATATATCAATACACTGCGTGGGTGTGCTTTATCAAAGTTCTGGATTCAATTTCCTTGCCCAGTTGTTATATTTCAATATATAGTTAGATCACTACTACAGTTAAATTCTCAATTATTGTATAACATATTTAAAATAATGTAATAGTTAAATAATTCTCAAATGACCATCATAATAAGTGAAAAACATTTAACCAGTCTTATATTTTAATGCCAAAACTTCCAGTTTAATATAAACTTCAAACCACCTGTATGCTACCTAATTTATCACTTCCATAATATGCTCCCGGACTAAATTAAAAATACATGAAAGTTTTATAAATAACTAAGTGAAAACTTTGTGTATGTTGAGCCTAATGCATCCTTTAAATTTTAATAAATCTTAATCAAATTTCAGCTGAAAGTATCCCGTAAATAATAAGTGAATATTTATCGTAGGGTGAACTGAAACGATTCTGTAAACTGAGCATGTTATGCATATTGAACCAAAGGCTTACTGTAATTTAATAATAATAGTCATAATAATAATAATATTTAGCACCGCGTCTTACTACCCGTTCGGGTTACACGCTTAAGTACTAATTACGCTAATGGATTAGGAATTGGGAGGGTTGAATTTAGAGGAAGTGAACCCGCATTTGCGTGGAGGGAGAGTGGAAAACCATTAAGAAAAACCCCTCCCAGTTCACCCGACCAAGATTCGAACCTCAATCTTCCCGTCCTCGGTTGTCTGGCTCAACACGACTGGTGTGTTAGCCAACTACGCCACCGAGGCGGGTTACTGCAATTTGTACTTAGGGCTTTCTATATGTTGAACCGAAATTATTCTTGAAATTAAAGTAAATCTAATTGTATAATGAGCTGAAAGTGTAATGTAAATTTCACTGAAAACGCAATGAATGTTGAGCTGAGAATGCCGAATGATACGTGTTGATTTAATTGATAATTTAATGTATTTTGAACCCAAAAGGTAATGTATGTTAATTTGACTGATGGTGCTAACTTTGACCGTTTTAATACAAACTTAGTGAAGTTTTGACCAGTTTTGTATATTTTTTTAAAGAAAATCCGTTATCATATGTTTCAATGAACCTCTATTTAAAACTTTTATATGCGTAAAAAAATGTAATTGATATTTTTAGAATTTTAGAAATGTGTGTTAGTCTGATTCGGCACTATGCTTGTCAAAAGTTCCCACACTGTTTTATGAACTCGTAAAGATGAACTGCCTGTGGAAAAATATGGCAGTAATGAGACGTGGCGAACTGTCACGCCTGTGAACCTATTGTTACCAGCCCAGCGCTAGTGGTGAGGCGTCAAAAATGACTGTTATTGTAGCGATAAGTTATCCCCTACCACATGTATGCAACATGTGCGTGCCTGTGTTTTGTTTACTATTATTTTCTGTCGCACTCCCACCCCGTTATGTAAATCTCTTCGTACATAAATCACGGCAACGATAACAGAAGCACCAACTGACTGATTTATCAAAACGGTACTGACGCTTCAAAATAGTTACGTTGGACTTAACTAATTTATATTTTAGAAGGATGCTACACGATTATTTTTAGTGCTTGATATAAACAAAATTAATAATAACGATTTTTATAACAAATTCATAACATAGTCAAAGCATAGTTGTAAAATATTTTTAATTGGTTAAATTTAACTTTATTTTATTTGTAATTTTATTGTAGCTAACCATAAATACTACATTGAAATTAACATTTGATTCAGATAGCGACCTTTCACAAATATTAGTTTGAAAGTTTATAATACAATATCTGGACACGAGAATCGAGACAAAAATATTTTGAAGATAAATATATCAGTGCAGGTCAGCTAGCGTGGAAAGTAAATAAAAAAAATAGGAAATTAAATTAATTAAATTGAATTAAATTAAATTGATTAAATAATGAATACATATGAAATGTTCATTTTGATACGACATCGATATAAAATAAAATAGTTTCCATCTTAACAATTATATTTTGATTAAATTAGAAATGCGAGAAGAATCACATTATACATTCAGGTGTACCGTAGCATTTGGAACCCATATCATTGCTGTACAGAAGACACAAAAACAAATAAAATGTTAATATAAGCATATGTCCCATTTGACCTTGTTTCCGAGCAACACTCAAGTTATTCAACTAAACTGTTTGTATACCATACTCGATATCTCTTGGCCCGTAAACTAGGTATGTTCTATGGGTTATTCCTGACTATTCCTAATATCTGGTATTTTTGAAAGCGTGCAGTATTTTACGACATACGACTGCAGGCTTGCATTAAGGTCAAAGGTGACCAATTTGAGCTCTTTCTATAATGTTAATCAGCCCCACATTACTGGAGTACAAACATGACTATAGCTTGGAAATAAGGTCAAATAGGAAACATATTTATATGAACTTATATCATTGTGTAAATCAAATATATCATATTTCTGGGTAAAAATAGAAGTTAAGATTTAAAACATATAATATTATCTATAAAAACTACTTGCCCCTTCCAAAAAATTTACCATCTTTAAATATTATCAAATTTCAAATTGAACTTAAATTCATAAACCAAACAAAATAGTGTTTTTAAATTTTTATGTCAGTAGATGAATAACATGAAAATAACATGAATTTTTAAATTCATCCCTTTTTTATGACAGATTATACACTTTAATGAAGAAGTTTAAGTAATATTTAAAGGGTAGTTTATTGATGAGAGACTTTTTTTTGAAAGACAAATTTTTAAAAAATGGCTAAAACCATTTTGTTTGACATGTATATATAGAAAGTGTTTAACCTCCCAAATAACACTGTATAGTTGGTTTTGGAATTGAAGGGTAGTTTATTTATGAGTGATTTTAAAAAACTCAAATTATTTCCAAAATAGATAGAACGATTTTGTTTAAAATCTATATCTGGGGACTGTTTGACATGACAAATAAAACTATATACAAGCTGGCTCTTTTTGGGGGAAGTTTTTGAGGGTAGTTAATTAATGACTGGTTTTATTAACATGAATTATTTAAAAAATTGATCTTGATACTTTATTCAAAATAGATATTTGGTGTATTTTTTTAAATATAAATTATTTTATATAATTATTTTTATTTAAAGATAATCATTACATTGTAGTTTACTGAGAACTGATTTTTGTAAAATACACATTGAAAAAAACTCTGAAGATGTTCAAAATGAATATCTGGGTACTAATCTACATAATAAATATACTATACGTTAATTTTTCAAAAATGAATTAATTCAAGGATAGCTTACTTCGGACAGATTTTAGACAATTTCAAAAATAACCCTTTATATTTATTTCACTGTGGGCTTTTGGAATTAGTTTTCATGAAAAATAATGTTTTTTTATTTTCTAAAATATTAAATAAAACACATACCGTATTTGAGTTTAAAAAAATTGAAATTTTTCAAAAATATTATAAACAATTTTGTTCAGAACCTATATACAAAAAATGCTAAATTTGTGATTAACTAAACTATGTTAGTTTTTCCTAAAGAAATCATACTCAAGTTTAGTTTACTATAAACCAGTTTTTGAAAGTTTTGTTCCAAGCCATAATATACACATGGGAGAAAATGTGTACAATAATGTTTTAATATTTATTTTTTTAAATTTAGCCCCCAAAGTAAAGTAAAATTTCATCTTATGCTAGATGATTAAACGAGCTTTACACGCCACACAATAAGCTAATGCATGTAATATGTATATACGGATTTCTCAGTCGTAAAGCGGAATGACCAAAATTCAAATCTCTGTCCGGGTATCATTTAAACAACTATTCCATCATACTTTAACATGAAGAATCGTGTTTTTTTTAATCTGAAGGGTACAAAGGAAAGATAGGGACAGTCAAATTTTTAACTCAAATCGAACTAGTGCTGCCATCTGTTAGACATTCATGATACCTTTCTAATGCAATTGAAATTATGGTTAAAATAGGTATCTGTCATATTTAAATTATATAGAAAAAAATGGAATTGCTAGAATTTTTAAGGGGTTTGAAGTATAAAAGTCATCCTTGAAAATGTGTGTAATGCAACTTTCCACGTCTTTATTTCCTTGTACGCTTCCTACAAAAGTTTATATGAATGTTAAAATCAATATAAACTTATCCAGATATATTTAAGTTCTATACACTTCAAGAATATTCATCGTAAACTTTATCTCTCTTTAATCCAACTCACCAAAATCTAAACTAAACTGTTCATTTATTTTCCATGGTAATTTCCCCAAGCATTTCACCAGTTAAACTTTCCTCAATCTACCTCCTGCTTCACTTTATGACACTCAATTACCGAGCAAGTGCAAAGTAAGTTTCCCCTGTATCACATTTCCTCCCAACCTTCATTCACGTAGGTTAAAGTATAGTCCTTTACAAAACCACCTTGGTGTTCGACTCTATTTCAATAAACACTCTCATACCAGTTCTGAAAAACATCAACTCATACTACGAAACCTGAAGAAACAGAGAGTAAAGTATAGATTTTAACGAACTGAAACTGCATTCAAATGGAGAAAGAATGGGAAAATCAACCCAGTGCAGTAGATTAGAATCAAGCCCATTATTTTTGGTGTATTGTAACTTTCATCTACCTTTTATTTTGATAAAATAGTGGACTTATTTTTATTCTAAAATTATCATCCTATTACATCAATGTCAGCAAATAATATTTTATTTGAAGATTGAATTAATGAGCATTCAACCAGAGGTGCTACCAACTCATCCGGAGATGGGCAATTGGGCATGCATCCACCCCTTTGGCTGGTTAGTGCTACCAGCACCATCTAGAAAAAAAATCACATATCCAAGGGAAGTCCTGAAATTGGTGTAGTTTGCCGTTCACCAGTAATAAGTTCACCCCATGTGATTTATTTGTGATTTACATGTACACTCTGTGTGATATTATGCCCATAAATGCTCAAAAACTATCCCATCAATAAATTAAATATATATATATATATATAATTAATGAGAAATTGTCTTCTGCAGGACGTCATAGAATGAAAGTTTTAGGGAATGAGGATCATAGGAAAATGGAGGATTCAAATACTAGATGACTTGAAGGAAATAAAAAAAATTTGGGAGCTGAAGGAGGATGCATAGAACAGGGCGTATTGACGGTCTAAATTCAACGACTAAAGGAATGGATTGGTCGTAAGATAAATAATAATAATAATCACACACGAGCTTTTCAACTGTGCCTTATTCAAGATCTGCTATTCAGAAGCGAATAACCAGCTGAGAATGATTAGTCTGATTTAATTTTTTTGAGATTTACCATACATTCCCGATCTCTTTTTCTCGTAATGTGAAGGTGAAACAAATGAAGTAAAACCAATGAAATGAGGTTGTAAGAAAGTTAGACATTTATTAGTTAACTATCCTGTGGTTAGTGAATAATATGTGAATGTGAGTGATAGTGTTTAGTCTCGGGTAGGTAGAATTATTTATTTTTTCTTGTGATATGGAGAGGTGTGTCTCGGGTATGATGGTGATTTATTTTTATCGTTGTTTGGTTAGGTCTGGATAGGAAAATAGGGTTGGTAGGACTTATTTTCTTTGGAGTTTGTCTTGAGGTTATACTCTTTCTGTCCATTCACTGTTTGGGGCCGACACCAGCACCAGGTTTATCTTCTGACTGGTAAAAAATAAATCAAGTAGGCTATCCCATTGGCATCCGGTGGTGAATAAGGTTATAATGAGATGGATTATGTGAAAGTTTGGGCTAGGAAGGACTTTTTAGCTGGCAAGGGGAGCTGGCTGGGTCTCACACGAGCCAAAACACTAAATAAATTCGACTGTGAATGGCAAGAGCTGAGCCAATTACTTGGATCATCAGTGAATCATATTGGATGGTTTGGCTGGATGATAAATAAGTTCATGTGTTTGGGATGAGGAGCACTAAATTTCAGGAAGTGCGTCCGCATTTTAGTGGAGGGCGAGGGGGGAAAATACTAAAGAAAAATCATCCTCAGTGCATTGGAATTCTAACTCCAATCTCCCCGTCATGGGAAATGTAGTCTATGGTGAAAGTGACGACTTGTCTTATTAGACCATGCAGCCACTGAAGTGGGCAGTTTAGTTTTCAAGTCCCAGGCGGTTGAATATGTACTTATAAAGTAATCCTTTAATACGATAAAAAAAAGTTTGACAGCCCTAAATTAAATAAAAAGTACTTTTTATATTTAATGGAAGATTATTGACGGCATTAGACACAAATTGTGAGATTTAATGTGGCCTTTCTTAACACACAGATCAATTAATATCACACAGCTTACAAACTAACAAACTATAGTAATAATTACGCCTATATTAACACTCATACGTAAATATTTAGATGAAAGAACTAACCTATTTATATAAACAATATACGATCAAGGGTGTGAAAATACTTAAAAACTTTTATTTCCTTTCGAATTTTGGCTTGCTTCGGCTTCACTTCGAAAAATAATCTCGGCTTCTACAATTTACGAAGCATCAACAGTAAAAGTGTTGACAAGATTTGTGTATGTTCCAGTATTTTTTATAATGTTCTGTTGTTATGTACTCTCAATTTACTCTAAAAGGGTAGCAAGCAATCTTACTTTGATGAATTATACTATGGATTGGCTCTAACTTAACTTACTTTTTAAGTAAACAATATGGCAATAAACAGGGTAAGCTAACTTAATATCGTTCATGGTAAACAAAGTTTACACGATTACAAAAATGTAATTGGCAATACAATATAAGAGTAGAGTAGTCACCTATTTCAGTTTTCAAATAGTTTGAGTCGCCAGTCTCGCAATAGACTGGACTGCCAAAGACGGAGATATTGGTGTCCAAATCCAGGTCGTGTATTGAGGATGATTTTTCCTAAGTAGTTTTCCACTATATTCACGCAACTGCAGGTTCATTTTCTCTAAATGAAACCTTGCTCATCCAAAACATTTTAAAATAATTAGTACATATGCGTGTATTATGATACAGTAGCTACTAAATAAGTTAATCAAGTATTTAGTTTTGGAAGAAATCTGTACACATTGATAAATAATGTTGAAATTTATATACAAATATACATTCAAAGTATACCTATTTGTTTTCAACATAAAACAGGCTTCATAAAATATTCTAACTTCGTTTATACTACACTTTGAATCGAAAAAATTGAATTTGGCATACTCCTAATAAATATAACCTTCTTTAGCACCACCAGGAATTTGACTCCTACAGACTGAGGGTTAAGACCACTTTCTATGTTACCCTTCACTAGGACAGACGACGATCTTAGCTTATATCTCGCTAGAATATCTCCATTATTTCCCCTTCGTGCTAAAGTACCTCCACGTAAGAAGAGGCCGGAAACCTTATCCATATATGGAGGGATGTGACGTCTGTAGCAGGCCTGCGTGGAACTGCACTTGATGTGGGTTCTAAAACGAGCAGTGGACTCTGGTGTCGCTGACAGTACTTTGTCGGAACTTAAAAAAGTTGAGTTTCAAAACGAGCGTTTAAAGTCACACCTTGCTTCAAAACAATTATGAGCTTTCCTCAAGACAAAACTTGAAAATTACTTTTTTCTTATCAATTGAAGACACCCTTTAAATTGATGTATTTATTTGAGGTATTAATATCGCACTTTCGCTTTTTATCACTTTCTTATTTATCCTCATGAGGCTGAGTCTAATACCATTTCCGGCCCACTGCCTCACAGATGATTTTTGAAAGTGCTAGGGATCAAACCCAGGACCTCTGGATCTGTAGCCAGGGACTCTGACCACTATACTACAGAGGCAGTTTGTACTTCGCCCTTTTACCCATTTCGAGAGGCATGCAAGGCATGCGAGGCATGCTGGTCTGTTGTCCCGATAATAAGGTAGTAAAGGGTTCAAATTCCAGCTGGCTGTACTGAGGTTGGTATTTCCTAAATGGTTTTTCCGTTGTCTCTGTACGCAAATGCGAGTACATTTAATCTAAACTATATATTTATTACTCATACCTTATTAGTGTAAATAAAGGAGGATATCCTGGACAGATAGTAAAACTCGATTAAAAGTAAATAGAGATAAATATTTGTACCAAGCTCTTATATTTTAAATACCAGTGAATAACCCTCAAGACCCTTAAAGAATCCTATAGTAAGAATTACACATTTCAAACCAAATTGTCTTCATTGTTCATGTATTTCCTTTTTCAAAACAGTAATGAAAAAAGTATTGAAACAAAGTAAAAAAACGAATATAGTAAATGTGTTTTCTGTTTGCATAATAAATTTCTCTTTAAGAAATTTGCATTTCCAGTGGTTTTTTTTATTTTTGTTTGTATACTTTGTATGAGATAAAAAAAAGTAGACCATCGAAGACATAAGATGTAAATCTAGGGTATTTGTTATCCTCTACGATCTTCATTTAAAATGTACATTTTTACAACGAAGCTTGAGGACAAATAGATAGTAGATTTTAAATTTTTTCCAATAGTTCTGAAAATATAAAAACATATGGTAATAACAAAATGTTAAAACGTGTCAAATTGTTTATTGGTTTGTTGGTCACACACTTTGAAAAAGGGCACTTCTCTTTTAAAAATATTAAAAAATATAGTAGAAAGTGATTGTGTTCAATTGAGCGTATCAGCTTTTTAGCAGATTTACACAAAATATTATTACACCCCACACTTTGTATGACCTTATCAAAGCCTTCGGTTACATCCTAAGGGGGTTATAAGGTCTCACACTTCTTCTCTGTTGATTGGAAGCCTCCGGTTCGTATCTCTTGAAGTTCTTAAATAAATGATTCTCAAAACTATAGTGTTGATAATCTGAAATCACATTGTATAATGTGAAAATTAAGATGGGGGAAAGGAATCATTAGTAACTTAAATATGTTATTTATTTTTAACAATGTTTTATTTGAAAAAACTTCAGGAACTGAATATTATTGACTTAAAGAGAATTCACTGATAATGATAAAGTTATAAATAGCTTATAGCAATTATACATATATACATACATCCATAATCACCTCGTTGCCTTACGAGGTAGGCAAGAAACTGTATATAGGCATATAGCTCGAAAAACAACTCCCTACTTAATCCATCCTCACTAACTATATCCACACTTCCCTTTTCTTACATACTTCCTTTGCTTCAACACCATCCATATACCAAGTCAGGCATGCTGTTTATTCTAAAATCTCTTAATGTTCCTCTTTTTCACACATTCGTCTATAACAGTTGGCCTCGTCTTACATCACCTACCCCTTACTTTTGACATACACACTTTTCTATCATATATTTTCTTCGTCACTCCATCCACACTCATCCTCTAAACATGCTCAAACCATCGTAAGACGCGTCTTTCACATTGACCTATTGACATCCTTTTATAAACCACACTCCTTCAGCACACATTCATTAGTAACTCTGTTCAAATCTCAGTAGTGATAGTAATATAAATACAAATATTAATTTTTGGAGTTTAATATTAAATTAAGCAATGATAATGATATAGATCAACTTATCTAGAACTTACACAGCATCCATTCCCCCACGGCCGATAATTCATCACTGTGACAGAGTACCCACATTTCAACAATCATAACTTGATCAGCAGTGTCAAGAATTTAACCCGGGACCCTTGTATGAGTAGACAGTTACGCTACTGACTCAGCTAAGGCGTTGGAATTTAGGCGAGAGTTTAAGGAACATGAGTTAGGGAAATAATTTTGCAGTTTTTAAATCAAAACATTCTTTGGGCTAAAATAAATAAAATATGTCTCCAGTAGAAACAAAGAGTTTAACTTTCTTCACATGGTGATACCAACAGTTGTTGAATATCTGTCAATGGTGTCATGAAATTTAATGACAACTTTTTCTCCTATTTAAAAAATTTTCAAATCTAACGCTGCTATGCTTTGAAACCTTTGAAATCATAATCTGAATAAAATTAACAATACGTTATTTATTTTTGTAATAAAAAAAATTGCTTTAAAAAAACTGCAAAAACACCGCCTTTAAATCGCATTCCATTCCCTCCCACATTAAAACATATAATTCATGTTAGTATACAACAGGTGTATGCTCATTTTTACTTGGAACCCTACCCTATGTTTTCTATGATCTATGAATGTTCCCCCGTTTCACATTTTAAGGTTAAAATAGCAACCGCCGTCGCTTTCTTGGGGAAATTTCCGACTATGTCAGCGAAACAGGTCCTTATGGCAGGGGTAAGGGGAGAGTGAGAGAGATGAATGCTTGGTCGCTCGGGCCACAGATGGAAGCACTGTCGGGACAAGAATAAATGTGGTCTACGTCAGGACAGGCGCGGAGAAAAGGGAACCTCACCAGTTTCCAATAAAGTTTTGTCTGTCGACCTACATATACATATATGATATGTATGTACATAGAAATGTAATAAAATACGTATGACATATCATCTTCTTATACACTTTCATTCTGAATAGAATGAAGAATAACGATCAAAATAGATGGAGCTGGAGAACATTCCATTTACTTTTTTATTGCACTTTATATTCGTTTAAGAATATATTTATGTTAATTATGTAATCTACAACATTAAAGAATAAATCTAAATAGCATATCTATAACAGCAAGTAGCTCTCTATTTAAGGCCTTGGTCTGCGAAAAAGTATCAATCGCTGTTAGGCCATGCGGCTTAAAATACAACTAACTGTGTCGTTTTATAGACCTACTTAACTATTCTGTTCAAGCTTATACTCCCTTTCCCCCTTAACCTACCACCACCCTTTATTACGTCAATAAGGGCTGGTCTTATGACCATAGGATAAATATTGCTATCGGGAGGTTAAAGTTACTGAACAAGTTAAGGTTATCAACCACTTTAATATTTTACGCTTCTTATGAACTGAATTTATCTGCCAGATAGATATCTGTAGGATAAATATAGTTTTATGCATAAAACGCAAGGTTGGTAATGTTTTTACCGGTGCGCGCATGCGTACTATCTGGCTAGTAGCTACAACGCTCAACATTTATTAAATAATGGCGCCTAAATGAGTGCGAGGAAACAGATGGCGTCATATGGGTGCAGAAGCTAAGTTGTCTTGCAAGTTCTAATTTCGGTATGTGTCAAGATGATATCAATAGTTTGGTACAACATTTACAAAATTTCATTTAGTTTACTCACATTTAAACAATTTGTTCTTATAACTCTACAAATAGCTTGCTAGTTTTTATAAAAGTGCGAATTAAATGTTCTAACATTATATATAGTTAGAGCCTGGGTCTGTGCCTACTAAACACGAGAAGTCGTAAACCAAGCTTTTAACTTAAAAACAGATTCTGAAAAACAAGGCATCACTATGGCAATGCCAATTTTAACTTTCAGATAAAAGTTATCAGGTATTTAAGCCTCCTTATAAAAATGTGATGGATAAATACATTTTATCTAGCATATAAAAGCTATCTGGCAGTCATAAGACGCACTTTTAACTTATCAACCAGATAGAAATATGTATTGGCCACATTAATATTTATCCAGGAGTCATAAAACCGTCCCTAAAAAGGAGGGTAAATAGCCCAGGTAAGATAGCGGAAAAACATTCATTTCTTAAAACAAATTTACCATCCACTTTCTCAACGTTATAATTAGGAGAAGAACCGTAGAAATTGAATGTATATACTTTGGACTAAATCGGCTTGTAGCTTTTACGTCAAAAAAATTCATAAAAGTGCCGAAAACTGATATTTTCACTTTTAAGGTGTGAAACTAAAAAAAAAAAGCTACGTGATAGCGCCTAAAAATAAAAAAATAAAATTATCCCTGGTAAATTGAAATCGGTTCAAAACTTTTTTCAATAAAAAATAAAAATCACGAATAATGGCAATTTTTTGACATTTTTTAACAGAGGTTGTAGTTGTTGTAGGAACTTTTTCGGGTCAAAGATTGTATATCTTGTTGGGGCCTACCTACAATAAAAATTTCGTGCAAAAATAATCATGACTTTTTGCAGAAATCGTGAGTATGTAAAAACAAGTGTTCCCGAAAAACGGCTTGGAAGCGGCCAATAATGGTCATAGAGTTATTTTTCAAAACGATATTTCTTCACGAAGAGTTTATTTACAACTCCCATATAGTTAAATGTAAGCAGAGTCCAATTTAATACCTAAAAAACGCGTCTGAAAACTGGAGTGTTTGTTGCTTTGGGTGCTCGGGCGTACGAGCTGTGGAGAAGTGGTGACGTGGTGGGGAAAGCCTCTCTGGCAGCCGAGCGTGCGAGTGGAGGAGAAGTGGTGACGTGGTGGGGGAAACCTCTCTGGCAGCCGGGCGTGCGAGTGGAGGAGAAGTGGTGACGTGGTGGGGGAAACCTCTCTGGCGGCCGGGCGTGCGAGCGGAGGAGAAGTGGTGACGTGGTGAGGGAAACCTCTCTGGCGGCCGGGCGTGCGAGCGGAGGAGAAGTGGTGACGTGGTGGGGGAAACCTCTCTGGCAGCCGGGCGTGCGAGCAGAGGAGAAGTGGTGACGTGGTGGGGGAAGCCTCTCTGGCAAGAAAATCAACGCCACTACCGGTTCACTCACATTAAAGACCCACTCAGTTTCATTCTTGCAAACCGGCCAAATACCTTGAGTTAGGGTTAACAGATTCGGAATTGAAAAAACAGGACAATCTATTCTGAAATCAATTGAAATTGAGAACATTTTAAGATTAAACAAAATTTGAGATACAAACTTTTATTACGAAAGAAAACATTAACGTCAACATTGAAATAATCTTATAGCCTAATATATACGCAGCTAGCATCAATTTGGTAGTTTAATTTCTGCTACCAAATATTCAATGACAATAAATTTGTACAAATTTGCATATCATGGTGGATTAAACGACTAAGCTATTATATTTGTTAATTACGGTTATAGCTTTATCTAAATATCAAATTCGTTAAATTAAAATAAGACACCTGGGCACGGGAATTGAGCCCCGGACCTTTGGTTTAATACGTTACCACTAAGCTATCCAGGAATCGGCCAGAGCTTAGGGTCCGTCACCACTCATATATTAAGGCAGAGTCTGTGATAGACGTACAAAAATCGTCGGCTACAAATTTCCCACTAGCTCAAACGCGCCATATTATTATTACCTACACTCCTACACTAGATAGCCTAAAGGTACAATCGGACAACTGCAATTAATACCGCTGTGAGAATATTTTTAAATAACTCGTTAAACGTAAAACCGTGTGTGCCATTCTTGTTCTGTTTTGATTTGTTTCCCCACACAAAAAAATAGTTCGAAAACATCAACCATGTCATAAATCATAAGGCTCTGTTTATTATCTAGAGAATAAGTCATGTTGAGTGTTATCTATGTTTGTAGTTTTATTTACACCCATCATGGATCGAACTACATTTCTGCTAGCGTGTAAATTGCTGCACCATTTTGAGCAGATTCTCTTCTCTGATTTCGGCGAACGTTTTAACTAAGAATAATGATATAGTCCATTCATCATAGGAGTGGTGGTAACTAACAGCAAGTAGAATATTTATAAATGGTTTAAAGAAAAACATATTACTACTTATTATATTTTATCTCAATATTCTTTATCACTACGCATATTTTAGTCTAATGACTTCCTTTATTATTGACATTTAGTTAACTCCTGAAGATGTTATTCCTATTATACCAAAACATTTTGAAAAAATTAATTCTATAGCTGGTCTTCAACCCAACTGAGAAACTAATCAGCAAGGGAAAAAATTTCAAAAAGACAAATAACTACAAAATCTTTTCTATCAAAATATATGCAATTAAAATTAAATGTATGGATCTTAAAAACCTTAAAATTTCAAAGTGAATGATTGATTCATTTTATTTGTTGACTGACGTCTACAATTCCATTACATATTACAATATAATATCAATAATTACCTTTTAATTTTATGAAATATTACTTCCTATGTAAAATTTTATTAATTTTACCACTAATGCTATTGTGTTTGACTTACCTTATTATTTCACTTTAATTATCTAAGCCAGTGGCTCCCAAACTTTTTGAATGGCATACCACCCCAACTATTTCCGTAATCGGGAGTACCACCATTCTGCTGAATGTTGAATATTTACTGTTTCGGTACATTTTTAATGCTGTCCAGAAATATTATAGCACATACTGCACTGCTGGCTGCATCGACTGTCTGAGCTTGAATTAGTGATACCGCCCCCTCAAATCACTGTTTAAATCTGTCTTTCTTTGATTGGACCTGGTCCACAGACCAATAATATACCCAGACACTCAACCTCCAGGTAAAAATGGTTGCGCTCCTTTTGGCAGCTTGAGTCCTTCAACACTAGGATCGCTTCAGTTAGTCCTATCACCCAGCAGTGACACTAGCGAAGCCCAATGTTGAAGGACTCAAGCTGGCAAAAGGAGGGTAGTAAAATCACCGTAAGTTTGAGTTTGTTTCTTACTCGTCTGTGAACTGGTCCGAATATATTTATAAGATTTTATGAGGCCCTATCTTTTTCCGATTTTAGTTTGATAGTTTCGTTTGGCTTCTCATGGCGGAGTAGCAGAAATAATTTTACGTACCAATCTTGGTACTCGTACCACAGTTTGGGAACCGCTAGTCTAAAGTGTTCCAAACGAATAGTATTTTTTGAAACAACTATTTTTCATTGTATGTAATACTCAAAGTATACCTATTAATTTTTTAGCATTAATGTATTATTTACGATTGTTTTTACTTAACATAATATTTACAATAATTCTTAGTATTTTAAAGCCATTTAATCTTTTCTCTACTAATGATGTCTATTTGAACTCACTATAAATTGTCAATGTATTTAATATTATTTGATTAACTTTATTTGCAATAAAATGTTTAATACTTTAGTTTAAAATCTTAGTTTCTTATCTTAACACACATTGTATGTTGTGTTGCCTAAAGTAACAACCAATCCGAATATAGTCTTACGGATCATATGGTTTGGCGAATTGATATATGAGAGTAGATCTAGTAACTTTTTCTAGATGTCACCTACATTTCTATTGTAAATAGGGTTTAGTTTTATTCCCTCTAAGCTTCTCTTCTGATTCCTAATCCTTAAACTATGACTGTACTCTACACTTAATTTACCCTAAAAATTATCATTCTTAATTTAATCGATTACACTATCGCCGTACATTATAAACTACACTATAGTATAAGCAATATAGGTGGGCTTGTTACATTTCTGATTAGACGTAGTGCACACCTTAGAAAATAAAATAAATAATTGGGAGAAGTTAAATGATTTTAAGGAGGTACATACTTTCTATTTTTCTAAAAGAAATTTTTTCATTTTTAAAAAGGTGGTAAAAAACGTTGAAAAACAGTAGATAATAACACTTTTATAACTGAGGTCGAAACCTCAAGTTTTATGACGCCCCGAAGGAAAATCCCTCTGAGACTAAACTTTGCATTTGACGAACTTATCCTTCCACCCTACTCCCTTTTGCCTCCAGCCCCTC
>CABFWB010000403.1:196355-208177 GCA_902151455.1 Timema bartmani | reverse complement strand
TTAAATTTAATTGTTTTATTTTTATTTACATCAATGTACATTGTATTTTCTTTTGAACTTGCATCCCATGTATAGCGATGCTCAGTAGATTGGATTGGTCAGAGCAAGAATCAGAATCTGCATCAGGAAGTCTTCGGTTGTAAGTGTCCAACTTAAGTCCAAACTTTAGGTAAAGTCCAGGGGTCTTGAGAGAAAGGGTTTTCGTATTACCGCTGAGCAGTTTATGGGGATAAATTTATTCAATAATTAAAAATCAACCTATCTCACAAAATAAAAGGGGTTGGTAGTTGGCGCCCAATAAAATACAACAATAATATTATATTATACAATATTATATATTATATATATATAAATTAAATTCATTCCTAAATTCATAAATTAAAATAAATAAATAAATAATAAATATATATATATATATATATTTTCATTACAACTGAAACCAAAAGAAAATTTTAGGTTGGTAGTCTTTGATGAGTAAACTTTAAACTATAAAGTCGAGTGAGGGCTTATTATATTGATCTTTCCTAATAAAAAGTTTAGAATACTTTTTAGTGCCATAATATGCAGCCATCGCTGCAACAATCCACTAGTTAGCTATTTATTTTAATAACGATTGAAAAAGTAACTAAAGCGTTTATATTCCTTTTAATTTCACATTTTGTGCATTGATATTTTTTGTTCGCATTTGTATTAAAATCTTTTAAAATTAAAAGTTCTCGAATGTATCATTGTTTTGAAATAATAAAAATATCGCTTTGAATAAACAATTATTTTTCGATATATATATATATATAAGCTTTACTGGAAATTTTAGCACTCAGTCCACAAAAATTTATGAAAAATAATATAATTGTGTGCGTCTATAAAAAAACATTCAAAATGAACTTTGATTAACCATAGCCCTACCTTCTCTCTTTGACAATCTTTAGTAACTAAAAGTTGAATTTTAGTAATAAGTGTTTCATTTTCTTCTTTTTTTTCTTTCTAACCTTCTTTGGAAACTCAATTTCTACATTGGTAACCGTCTAAATCCCCAGTTTGAAAATTCGATTAAGATTGTAGACGTTGAGCTTTCAATTTGTCCTATCCGCTCATGCGAACATTCAACATTTGACGCTTTTTGTTGCCTCAACCACTCATTTCCTCCACTTTAAAAAAAAAAAAATCTTGGAAACCTTTCTTTCGTCTTCTTTGGTTCTTTAGATCAGTTTACAACAAATTAAAAAGTGAATTGTAACCAAAATATGAAGTTAACCTAAAATAAATATTTATTTTTTCTCTTTTTATTCTTAGTTAGTGATTACTCAAACAGCAAAATGGAAATAGATAATTATGATCCCCTCTAACCCCCGTATACCCTCCCCCTCCGCATAGCACCCAAATTAGGTAGGTAATATAGCTCGAACCAAGCGTCATATCATAACGCAATAGTTTTTTATATTAAACATTTTTATTTAATCTCATCAGTGGCTTCATGGTCTAAGGCGTCACTCTTGCAATAGATCAGACTGACGATGACAGGAAGATTGGGGCTCGAGTTCCAGTCGGATGGTTTTTTCCCAAATGGTTTTCCACTCTCCCTTCATACAAATGTGGATACATTTACTCTATATTCAACCTTTCTCAGTCCTAACTCACAATCGTAAATAGTTAATATGCGTACAGCTTGAACAGGTAGTAAAAAGTGGTAATAAAAAAAGGTATATCTAATTTAGACCTGTGTTTTTAAAAAAATTGAACCAAATTTTTAGTTATTATTTTTATTCTATAAAATAAAGAAACAAACTAAATTATTTATTTAGTAGCACCACGTCTTACTACCCGTTCAATGTATATGTGTATGTAATACCTACGTTAATGTGTTAAGTATAAAAGGTTTTAATTAGAGGAGTTTACCCGCATCAGGGTGGAGGTAAACCAAGTGAGAAATAACCCTCTCAGTACATCAGACCAGGATTTGAGTCCCGATCTCTCTGACATTGGCATTGTGAAAGTGAAGTATTAGATAATGTGTCCACCGAAACGGCTTTTAAAATAATTATTCCAACTTAATTGTTGGCAAATGTTAAATGAGAAGATTTTCACAATAGAGGCACGTGGCATTAATATTGATTCCTAGAAAAACGCGTTTGAGTGCTTTATATTTAAAGAAAGAGCTTATAGCTTCTAACGTTTAATTTACAATTTACTGCCATCTATGAATGACATTGGATGTTATTGTTTTTACACAATATGGTTGACCTTATTTGGGGTAAGGTTCTCGCCTCAGGACATGATATTCGTGGGTTAAATCCCAGCTGGAGTCAGGGGATTTTTCTCGAGCGATAAAAATCCGTAGCACAACTTCAGGAGAACTACAGCCCTCTGTCCTATTTCAATTGTGGAATGTAAAAGATCCCTGGAAGGTATGTGAAAATACCTTTCTCAGCAAAATTGGCAGGTCCTTTCGCTCTCAATCATAGAAATTCTCGTGTGCTGATATAATCAGTCGGTTCAGGAAGTTCACGTCTAATACCTCAAATAAATTAAAAATACACAATATGTAGTAATAACTGAAGAATCTGAGGATGCAATACTGAGAAAAAAAAAGGCGTATGAACCTATATGTTCACTTTCCAGAGAGCTCCTCAAATGTATAAAAGCATACTACAGTATGTTATCTGGATCAAGCATAACCTTGTAGTTACCTTGTTAATCAGCCGTGAGATGTATCTCAGGTTAACGTTAGAGCGGATAAAAGCTAGTCATCACCTGCTTCGGTGCCCGCATGCACGTAGTCTGAACACGTAGTAAGACGCAATGATTAGGAAAAAAAATACTTTCACATAATTATACTTCAAGTCATTTGGTCTGTTAATGTCAATTTTGATAGATATTATTATTTATAGAATAACACTAGTAATATGGTAAAATGCTATCAACTATTGCCAGAGTAAAATATATTTATATTTTTTAAAAGGCACTTTGTAGGAATAATGGAATATACTATATAGTATAACATAGTGCACACAAAAAAGTATAAATATATATATATATTAATTCAATTAATGAAAAGTCATTCCAAGCCCCTCTAGCATCGGGACATTAAGGGAGAGGTTTCAAATATGGTAATTGTTTGCCAAAATTGTGCGTGTAGATAAGCCCCTCTCACTTAATATATGTATTGAACCACACCACGGATATTGTTCAAATTACCGGATAACAAGGCGGCGCATGTTCATTGGTGTTCCACTCACAAGTACGATACTGTAAACGCTGGAAAACAATTCACAAGTAGCCATTGACCCACCTAGTAAAACATCGCTAAACGCCACTACTCCTCCATCATGAAATGTTAACACAACAGAATGGGTGAAGGGGCGAGGTGTGCGTTTCTCTAGTTTTAACGATTGCGTGTGGACACAAGGGTCCTCAGATACCCGGAAAACATTGGAAACCTCTTAATTAGAATAATACATGTCAGTTTCATATATATGGTATAGAGAAAAAGCGAGGTCTACATGTCTAGATATTTTTTATAACGGGATATTCAGTTTCATGAAGAAATAAACATCGACGAAAGGTGGTTGGAAACTATTTTTAAACTTCAGCTGTTGAAGTCTGTCCATTCATTAAAACAGACCACCAACTTTATAAACTGGATAAATGTAATCGCATTTGCTTATATGCATTTAAAAATATTTTGAAAACCAACCCTGTAGTATAGTGGTCAGTGTACCTATCTACGAACCTAGTGGTCTCAGATTCGATTCGCGGTTGGTACCATGGGTATTTTTTTTTCCAAAAGGGTGACTATTCCAACGGTCACTAGGGTTCGGTTGGTTAGGCTTAAGCTAGGTTCAAGATTTCTTCTGACTCTACACCTTCATAATCCTTATCACATATCTCATTGTAGGTACGACATGTAGACAGCCTCACTAGGTGTACCCCTAGCAACGTTTTGTGCCACCAGAGCGACTAAATTTCTACACACACAAGCAACCAAACTAGATAATATTATATATTATCTCTCCTGTTCAAAGTTGCCATACCCTTAAACAGATAAAGGGTACGGAACTCCACACGTACTTTCTCAGTCCATTGTTTAAAAATGGAGATATTTAATCAAAACTCGTAATATATGTGAAATTAAATAATATACACTAGTAAACCCGAGCAAAAATTTCATTATACCTACGTAACACATTTTTTTACTCCCGGTTTTAAATTTTTATAATTTTATTTTTAATTAAAGTCCTCATTTGTATATTTGGACAAAAAAATCGATATTGGGTCCACAAGGGTCAACACTTAGTATTAAAATTTCAACTTCCTGTTAACATTCTCAACATTTTATTAGAGGCTGCAAATATTATTACCATCGCATTGCTATTAAATTCCTCATTTATAAATTTAGACCAATAAAAGAATTAGATATTGACTATTGAGTCTAAAATGGTAGAGATAGATCATTGATGAACAAAGATTTCCCCTAGTATGTTAAAAGAAAAAGAACATGATATCACTCCTGAAATTTACAGGACTGCTGATGATGGGGAGATTGAGGTTCGAATCCTTGTCAGTTGTACTGAGGGTGTATTTTTCTAAATGTGTTTCCTCTCTCTCAACGCAAATATTTATATACTACCTCTCAATTCAATTTTACTCATCATTCCTAACACATAATCGTAGTAAATAAATATTCATGTAGCCCAAATAGGTAGTAAGACACAGTTCTAAAAAGAACACCTGTAACATTGGTGGTCGTAGTAGATGTGAGATTCCTCTACTACTTTTTCCGGTGCTTGGGTAAATCAGGGTTAGAATCTTTGTCAGGTAAGTTATATCGAGGGCTATTTTCCACAATTGTTTTCCACTTTCCCCCCATGAAAATTTGGGCTCATTTCCTCTCAATTTTACCTTCCTTGTCCACACTCCATCACCGTAATTCTTATTCGTATAGCCTGACAAAGTTCTAAAAACTAACATCGAGATTTTTATCGTCACAGGGATGTATAAGCTAGCTAGAAAAAAAATGTATCTGAAATAAATTGGAGAGGTTTTGAAAATGACATTGAAATATCACAAAAGTTATACCACCTCCAACAAACCCGGTCGATATTTGAACCTGAAATTCCCTGTCAATGCCAATCGCGTATATCGTTATAGAGACGCCTTAAACCATGTGACCACCGATATGTGTTGGATTAAAATATATTTATTCATGACCTATATAGCAGGAAAGTTCTTGAGATATCTAACTTGAATTTTTCGAGTTTTAAGCCGCGTCCACAATGAATAGACATCGTCGATCGACAAGTGGATTGCCTTTCTTTCTGCGCCACTGTAACGACAAAAATAAATCCAGTCAAAAGCAAAATGTTTGACGAGGATGACGTCCTTATTGCTTATGTCGCATTCACAATTATTTCTTTTAAAAAAATCAAAATTATCACGTAAAAGAAGATTTTGATTACTACCAAGTCTTTAAAGTAGAAGTAGATACAGTGGTAATGATTTGACAGAAAATCTAAAAAAAGATGATTTCGATGTTTTGATAAAATGCAGATGTAACGGTGGCTTCCGAAATTTCGTTCGGATGTCTGAAAGTGAGTTTGAAATTTTATTTCAGATAATTGGACCAAAGAAAGATACGTAAAGGGGGCGCCAACTTCAAATAAACCATTCCCAATAAGGATCGTCTTGTTTTGACCCTAAGAAACTTAATATGTGTAGGATCGAAAAAATTCAATAGAATGAAGCTCCTTTTGGTCATACCACTCCGTTTATTAGAATAATAAAAAAACTTGTCCTCCCTACGATGTTTATTATTATTATTATTATTATTATTATTATTATTATTATTATTATTAGCACCGCGTCTTACAAACCACTCGGGTTATATGCACTTACGCCAATGTGTAATTGTAGGGTTAACGTGGAATCCGAACCACGGTGGAGGCCTAGCATTCCTCACATTCACAAGTAGTGATTAATACACATCTTGTCAGAGGTGAAAAAAGGGTTTGGCAATCAGACAAATCTGTGCCGGGACCGAGGATTGAGCATCGGACCCTCAGCACAGAAGTCTGACACCTTACCCCTAGACCACCAGGTCACCCCTACGATGGTTGAATGTCGACTGAGACCTGAAACACGTCCCCACTGCAAGAATCGACTTGACTTCCTTTGATATTTACCGACACTAGATGGGAAACCATTCGATACGTCGAGCGACACATTTGGTCGATCGACAAAGTTTATTGTAGCGTCACCCGCTTCAGTGGCCGTGTGGTCTAACGCGCTACTCTTGTGGTAGGCTAGATTGCCGATGACTTGGAGATCGAGGCCTGAATCTCGATTGGGTGTACTGAGGGTGGTTTTTATAAAATGGTTTTCCACTCTCCCTCCATGCGAATGTGGGTACACATCGTCTAATATAATCGCTCAAACTATTAGCGTAATTAGTACATAGCAATGTAGAGTCAATGGGGGCGTGACTTAAACACAACACAATTTATAATATATTGCAAATTTCCATGCCACACCTATAGTAATAAAAGTATACAAACATGTATAATTAGCACAACAAGCCATAGCTCATAGTGATAAGATAGACATTTTAATTCTCTATATTGGATTTGGTTAGCATTCCCGATGACTGCAGCGAAAGTGTTAATTTTTGGCAGTTTATGGTTATCACTATAGTGTTTTCATCCTCCGTCCAGGAGAATGTATGTTTATTTCCCATTAATTGTCCCTTTTCATTCAAAAGTCTTTACTCTAAGTAGTTAACAGCCCAACCATAAAAAAAATACAAGTTTAACAATAGAAACAAAGTTATTATACTGGAAAAAAAGTTAAACACATTTCTGTACACATTTTACAATAGCAAAAAATTTACTACAAAGAAAATTAGTTAAATTCATAGCAGTAGTATAACAATTTAGCTCCTATTTTATAACAACATTTAAAATAGTAATTAAAGTTTGTTAGTTAAAAAACACAATAATGTAGCAAATAATAATTTAAGTAGTTTAGTGGTGTAGTAAATAAAATAATAATTACAGTATAAACTTATAATTCATAGGCACATGAAAGGTATGGTGTGTAACTAATTACGGTTATTTACTATGTCTCTTGTAACAAATTAAGAAACAAAATTATAGCAGTGACGATAAAATGTTTCTATGAAATACCATTAACATGCCGGACATTCTCTATCTACAATGATATTAGACTAAAGTAATTGACAAACATTTGTATGTAAATGTTGAAGCCATTACAGTAATCCAACTATTGTATATTTTTTTAATCGCTCTCATTTTCACGTGACTATGAAATGTCGTTACACAAGAAATTAATTCTTCAAAAAATGTTGGTATTGTAATTCCTGCAGTGTGATGCCAGAAAAATAATTTACTGTCGCGTTTGTTAGCATTTTTAGTAATAATGGCTAAATCTAGCTTTGTAAAAATGAAATATAGTGAAGGCCTTAGCGTTTCTAGTGAAATGACAATTTGAAAAAATGTATAACGCATGACTTGGCATGTTTTATAAACCAGAATGTATTAACTTGCCAACGTATTTTCATTCAAAATATACGCTGTAGCTTAATTGCTATGTGTAGTCAATTGCTCTATAAATGTACATAGCTTAGAGCCTCTTTCACTCTACAATTCTAACGCATTTGCCTGGAGAGAAATTTCAAGCTTTATTTTTATTTTTGCTTGACGTCTTACTACCCCTCAGTGATATACGCATTTAACTACAATAAATTAATATGAATTAGGAAGCTAGAGTTTAGATGTAATGTACTTGACTTTGCTTAGAAGGAGAGTGGAATAAAACTTAAACATACTTTTAGCACTACGTCTTACTATCCGTTCGGGTTTTATGCATATGTACTGATTACTCTAATGTGAGAGGAAAGAGGAAGGTTGAATTTAGAGGAAGTATAACCATATTTGCATGGAGGAAGAGTGGAAAAACCCTTGAGGAATAACCAGCCTGATTACACCCGTACGGGATCGAACTCCAATCTGTCCGCTATAGACAGTCTAGTAGCTAATCTATTGTGACAGTGACGCCTTAGATCATGCAACCACCAAAGCAGATTATTTATTAAAATAGGTATTATCATTTCACACGACCAGGATTTGATCCTCAACCTCATCACAAACAAACCTTACTTTCACTAGATTAAATTTAAATTTAGTCTGCATGCATACTGATATGGATAACTTTTAAGTTTGAAGTTAGTTCTTTTTTAAGTCAACTTTCATGTAAAAGGAGATTCAATGTGTGTCTTGCTGAAGTGGTGTGGTGGCCATGGAGCTATTGTCTTACTAGGCAGCCTCAGTTTAAATAGTCCATACTTCGTGGTCTGTAAAGGTACGTTTACACTATGTAACAAGTTTTAAAACTTGGTGTTTTATAACAAAGTTTTACAACTTGATGAAAAATCAAGTGAATAGTGTTTTTTGTTTTATAAAAAGCTACACGATTCCCGTCAAATGTTGGTAAAAATAATTGGTAATTATGTAACTTCCGTTTTCTAATATGTTGCACCTGCTTCAGAACTGTTTATATTATTTAACAAGTTGGCTGAACTGTTCTTTCGCTAGAATAGCATCTTTAAAAGAGGTATTTTTTTCTCTTTATTCGATTACTAATCAAATTAATCAAGTACTCAAAGTGCTGGCTTGTCATCGGAACAAAATTCCTAAAACTTCCATCAGTTCTGGGTTCCCCAACCAACAGGTTGTCATGACCGGTCACCATTTCATAGAGGATGGGAGCTCACGCGCACATTTAAATAATACGAGATGTTTACTATTCTATAACTAACTAGTTTAATAACGTGGAATATAAAATTTACAATTATTTACAAAAGATTATAGTTGGTATATTATAAATGTCTATGGGGAAACTACGCTTTTACTCCACTATAGTCTTGGACCATGCAGAGGCCTTAAGTTTGACAACATCCTCTGAGGAAGTACCAGACACATCTGTGCTGCTAGCTAGTCAGTCAGTTTGTCCCTGCATGAACTTCGGGTCATGAACCGGCCGTTCATCCCTAACTGGAATTTACATGATCAGTACAGAAGCCACTGTCTCAAGTCTAGGAATGTCTAATGTCGTAATCTATGCGGCCGTCCTAGGTTGCAACAAGTTCCTAGTTTCAACTATCCACTTCTGTAGCGGCACATTCTTAATTTTGAGTGTACACACTGTTCTACCTGTTGTTTGTTCCCAACAAGGTCAAGGTCATCACAGTTAAGATCGGTCAAAAGATCACTCGCACAATATTTAGCTCTCATGAGTAGACATAGTCGAACCTAGTACCATGCTTTGACCCTTATTTTGCGCAACACAACACTACACAAACCGATACCAAAATTAAAACATCCTCCTACACCATGATGATAAAACATGTTATAAAGGGTAAAACAGTTTTGAGTAATTTTTGTCAATGATATAAATTATAACATATTTTATAAAATCACTCACATTTAACAAGTTACAAAATAGTATTGTTCTACAACATTTTTGTTACATAATGTATACATACCTTAAGACATAGACTAAACATTTAACACAGGCCTGGGATTTTTTTTAGAACAATTCCTGCATTGAAATAAATTTAAGAATGGGCCACCAAATAAAATACAGTTTTTAGAAGGACACAATTTAATATTTGTAGATAGATAGATGTATAGATAGATAGATAGATAGATAAATAGACATATAGATGGATAGATAGACAGCATAAAAAGGAAGACAATGCATAAAAAATAAAGTGAATGATTCTCAGATAAAGCAGAAATTCATGAGACTATTGCAAATTTTTAATATCTCTCGTAATTTATTTAATAACCTGCAACGTAGTATAGTGGTCAATGTACCTGACTACGATCCTAGGGGGTCCCGGGTTCAATTCCCAGCTGGTACCGTGGGTATTTTTCCCGAAAAGGAAACCACCCCAACGGTCACGAGGGTTTGGTTAGTTAGGCTTTAGTTAGGTTCAAGTGTTTCCACTGGTTCCACATCCTACTCACTAACAGAATCATCTCAATTTATCGGGACGCAGAAAGAGTCTTTACGGTAAAGATGTACGATTAGTACGTTCGGGCGTCTTTGGTACATTAGTACTGTATTCTAAATATTATAATTTTATTTAAATTACATATTACAATAAATAAAACAGCATAATTAATAATTTAATAAAAATATGTAAGCAAAAGCTAAAAGATTACTCATATTTGTGATAAGAATTTGCCCTCATCATCTTGCAATGTATTTTCAGCACGTTTAGACTTTAACATTGCAAATCAAATCTTATATATAAATAAACCTAAGAACCGCGAAAGAAACATATCCCTTCATTTAAACTTACACTCTCACAATGACGCAATGACGTACAAATTCATAAATAATGTAATCACTAAACTTATAGAGTGGACGGGACTTTCCCGAATTGTGTTATACTTATGCATACCAACCTGACAAAAATAATGTTAAAAGGCCTTTTTCATCACCGATAATAACAAAATAAAAATGTTATAAGTCGGGACAATTGTGTGTCCCAAAGTGTTCTTTCGGAACACCGGGATTATCATCTAAAAAATGGGACAGTCCTGGAAAGCCTGGACTTCCGACAAACCTAGTTTAGATAATATCAATTTTACATAACAGACACGTGCTTCTTCTTTGTGTTGTAAACTTGAGTCAGACAGCCAAATGCAGTTACAGCCTGTAACAATATAACAAAGATGTTATTACTATCAGCTTAATTGGTATATATTTACACATTGGTGTTTTTGAACTGAGCAAAAAAAAAAAATTGGAATAAAGACACACTCTATAAATATAAGGAGGATTGAAACGAGTTCAGTATGCCCATTTTATAAAACATTCTAAACAAGTTGAAAGTAAGGAGTGGATTTGATTTAGAGTTTAACGTGTTTTCATGTATTTTAGACTTATCATCCATCACCTTATATACTGCTAAATTGATGATCAATTATTTATTAAAATATGTAAGGTTCATTATTTGACAATATGTTATTACCATAAGTTAACCTAATTTTAAATTTTTATCTGAAATTTTATTTTATTACATCAATTAACTTAACAAATTGAATCAATCAATTATTTCTATATATTTTTGAGCAATATATCTTTTGTCTTAAATTCTAGTTCAGTAGGAGCTTAGGAGGCGTCGCGGGAGTTCGGGAGTACGCTTGAGCACCAGTTCGATGCAGAGTTAGACCACCGATGTGAGCATACAGAAGGATTGACTTGGGCAAGTGACTCTTTTAGACTTGACCAAATATATTATAACTGACCACACACATTTTTTATCATAGTTTACAAAAAATTCAATAAAACTCCAGGACAACTAATTCGCACTTAAGCCATCCAGACAACTTGCGCACAGGAATAGGAGAGGCAGACACAGTATGTATATATATAAGCTACTACATGTATACGTAAATATACATTCACACGTACATGTACATACATATATACTTGTGTTTTAAATAACACTTTTAACAGACGTGTTTTGTGAATGCAGACGAATGCTAGTGTCGTACTAAAACCTCAAGGAATTTCCCTTGCGAGCCTTTACCAGAGTCCTCCATGTCTCTCTTTCCCTCTCTCTCTCTGTCTGTCTCTCTCTCTCTCACACACACACACACACACACCCTCGTGGTACTAGACCAGGGATGAAAACGTTGGAGGGAGTGTTTCTCTGCCGATAAGACGTGAGCCTTGGTTTTCGCTCGTTCGCCTGGAAAACTTGTCTCAATCTCTCTCCAAAAAAAAAAAAAAAG
>CABFWB010000403.1:184755-196289 GCA_902151455.1 Timema bartmani | reverse complement strand
AAAAAAAAAAAAAAAGTCCTTGATCTGTCCCAGACACTCGCCTTCGTAAGGAAAACGTCTCTCATTTCATTCACCCGGTGGATGAAGGGTAGGCAGAGTAGTAGGGAGAAAGAGCAGCAAGAGAGAGAAGACCACGTCGTGGTATTCTAATGTTATGCGGTAGGGAAATTGGTAGTCGAGTCATTGAGCCGGATTTTCAATTTTCTTTTGGCAAAGCTGTCTTTCGAAGATCCAAAGCTTTTTTTTTTTTCATCTAAGTAAGTTATTGATATGTAACACACCCATTTATTATACTGGGTTTAACTCAGATGGATGCACAAGGAATGTGTTTTTTTTTACCCCACTAATTGGTTTCCATATTGGCTTTGTGTTTATTTTCCTTAATATTCACTTCCCTCAGCCCATGTCTGTAAATTAATGTGAGATGAAGATATCAGGAATGAAAAGTAGTAATTGAAGAAAATAAGAACCACTTTGGTGGTCAAATGTTCTAAGGCGTCACTGTCGCAAGGCTAGATGTACTGAGGGTGTTCATTTTTTCAAAATGGTTTCAAACCCAATCTCTACATAAAAGAGGGTATATATATCCTCTAAATACTAGCTTACTAGCTTACTTACCCCTTATCCATCGTTGTTGTTGATATAAACGTAAATCGCTATAGCGGATGTTAAATCAAAATTGGCATTCAAAAAGATTGGCCACTAAAGTCGAGGGCGCTGGTTCAATTCGGATGATACTAATAAAGATAACTATTAATTTTATATTATATTCTTTTTGCTTTTAAATTAGTATATATATATATAAATATATAAATATATATATATAAATTAATAATAAATAGTGGATGTATATTTGTTTCTCAATAATCATTAACCGTTCGGGTTAATATATGCATGTACATGTAGGGATAGGAAAGGTAGAATTTACCCCATTTAGAGTAAATATTCATTCGCATTTTTGTATCATAAAAGTGGGAAACCATTTTTATGAAACCTTCCTTAATACATTTGACTGGGATTTGAACCTCGACTTCCACGTCACCAACAAACTAGTCTTAATAATCCTAGCATTTAGTTCACTTTTTCCCACCGACATGGGGTGATGTACTATTCAAATATTAATGTAATTTGTAAGTTGTGTTTCCAAATATAGGTAAAGAATTCACTTGTTTTAATATTAACAGGGATGTTATCTGATTGGTAATCGTTCTATTAAGGTTAGGTCGAAAATAACACCAATTAAGTTCAATATGTTTACAGTTTTTATAACAAAAATGTTTCAGGGCCATAATAAACCCAATATTTCTTAGGTAGCTACGTTTAGTTTAATTTTATACACAAAGTAATCTCAACAGTTATTGAATATCTGTCAGGGGCTTTGTGGAATTTGTAACATAACTTTTCTCCACATTTAACATGTCACTTTAAAAATATTTATAAAATTATGAAAGAGATAAAAATATTTTTTTGAGAAAAGCAACTTGATTTAATTACAGAAAAGATACCACCATTTGAGAGTGTTTACCTCCATTTTTTAATATTCTGGTCGATTTTAAAATAAAACAAAAAACTCCTTCAGAATCAAAAAAGAAAAGTTTAGTATGTTAATAATTTTACAAACATTGTATGTATTTTGATAATCAGCAATCACAGATTTTAAAATTAAAATGCCAATAAATTTAGAATGTATTTGAACTAAACATAGATATCTCTTATCATAATTACTTTGAATTTTTTTTTGTTGGTGATTGATAGGGTGATTTGATGTGGAACTATTTGCATGGTTTTAAACTGATTCTGTTTTATTTTTCTAACATACTGGACCCATGGTGTAATGGTCAGTGCATCTGACTACGAGCTTAGCGGTCAATGGTTCGATTCCCGGCTGGTACTTTGGATATTTTACCCGAAAGGGGAATTAACCCGAAGGTTACCAAGGTTTGGTTGGTTAGGTTTAAGTGTGTCCACTGGTTCCACACTCTTATACTCACTATTACCATCATCTCATCACATAGGGACATGGAAAGAGCCTCCACGGAAAGGATGTACGATTGGTACATTCGGGCGTCCCCCTGGGCAACGGTACACTAATACTGGCTAATATTTCCACAAACTGGACTACGAATGATGTAGCCCAGACGCGCAATATTATAATTTTTTATCATTTCTTTAAAAAACAAAATAGATTGTCATACTTAATAATTTCTTAGAAATTAAATCATTTCTCATCAACATTTTGTTTAATTTTTGAGTGTTATTTCTAGAAATAATTTTCCAATTCTTTCTAAATAAATGCTATGGCGCACCTCACAGTCTTTTTTGCTACTTTTTTAAATTATATCTATTGCTATTAAGATATGTGTAGCAAAAATATACATTGTTATAGAAACGTAATGAGAAAAAAATCCCATCGCAAGAAAAGAGTATATATCATATATGAAATAAAATACACTGTGACAGAAATATATATTAATTGTTTTGAACATTTTTAAATACCATCTCCCAAAACTTGATTCGAAAATATATTTCACTATAATTCAGAAAATATTGATGTTATAAAATACACCCAATTAAAAGTTTAGGAATATTTAAGAATTCTACACCTTTATAACGATATTTTTTTCGTATCTCAAAGAGTGATGGATTGATGATACAAATTGAAATTCACTCTTATGTAAAGTACCCTCTAGGTCATTTTTATGTCAAAATGAGATACGCCATTATTTTTGTAATGCTAAACAGTGCCTATATACGAATTTTAATTAAAATCGTTGAAGCCAATTTCGAGAAAATCGCTTTTTCTTTTTCACCCTTAAGTAAACTACCTTTAATTTCAGGGTTTGATAGCTAATTCCAAACATCCTTAAGGGGAACCTTATGAAAAGTGTAGCTACCAGGTTTTAGCCTGATTGGTAAAAGGCTTTAGGCCCTAATGGCAACATCCCTCAAAATCTTTAACTCAATCAAAGAACATTTACGTATTCTCTTTGAGTTTCATATAAACCTGAGAACTCGCGTTTTAAATCCACATTAAAAATAATAGAATACTAAATTTGAAACTATATATTGTTAACATTTTTCAAATATTGAAATGGTAGTTCCCTTTAAATTATTTTTATAGATTAAAGTAACTAACCTTTTTCACTACCGATACACTATTCACTTTCACTGTTTTAATCTTCAGCATCTGTTTCTCTTGAAATGCTTTGAATTCTTAAGATATATATTATACAACCATAGAAAAAAGGTTTTTTTTCATGAACGTATATTCTATTTATGAATCTACTTTCAAGATATTTATTGTTTTTAGTGCTTTACTTTAAAGGGGGAAAAAATAAAAAATCTCCTGCCTCTTATTAATCGTAAAATCAAATTAAATGTCAATACTTGACACTTTAAATATTGTATGAGAAAAATTAAAAATGTATGTCAATAACAAGATGATATAAAATTTATGTTTATCCATTTTGCTATTTAAGTAAATTTTTATCTACATTTCGTAGCTCAATCCTCTTTTATGAACAAGTGATTTTTTTTCCAAAATAAAATATACTAGAGTAATTTTTACCCGACTACGGAAAGAGTAGGTTTATGTGGTTGGTTGGAATATATCTTTTTGCCTATGAACGTGGTCTCAAATGATTCGTTATGATCTCAGGAGTGTTAATAGCCAGGTCAGTCTTCCATGAAACCACTAGAAGTTCACCAGAACACAATTGAATAGTTTTAGGTGTTAAATTTTCATTTGAAAGGAGTCAGCCATGTATGACTATCTTATAAAATTCACCAACTTTCACGAAAAGAATAAACTAAAATAATTAATTGAATAACAAAAAGCCCAAATACGGAAACATGTAGTAAACTAAAAACAGAAAAACAAGTCTGCGGTATTTACTTTTAGCTTACAACTATGAGATACTCACTCGGGTATTTATTATTACAAGTATACATGGACAGTGTGAATAGATACAGGCAATCAACGTTTAATGGCGTAGTCGGGCGCCCTGCCCTTCCTTATTTCTATGAATGGAGAATATGTTAGCTAATTTACATATCTACAGATAAAAGAGGCCAGCCACTATAACTGGAAATGATATTATTATTATTATTATTATTATTATTATTATTATTATTATTATTATTATTATTATTATTATTATTATTATTAGCACCGCTTCTTACTGGCCGTTCGGGTTGTAGGCATTTACGCTAATGTGTAATGGTAGGGTGATTGTGAGATGAAATGGAGGACCTACAGTTTAACGTGGGATCCGAACCACGGTGGAGGCCTGGCATTCCACACATTCACAAGTTGTGATTAATTCACGTCCTTTCAGAGGTGAAGGAAGGGTTTGCCAATCAGATAAATCTGTGCTAGGACCGAAGTATGAACCCCGGACCCCCAGCACAGAAGTTTGACACCTTACCCCTAAGCCACCAGCTCACTGATTGTCTTATATAAGCTTAACTGGTGTTAATTTTCAGATGTTATATGTAAAGAATTTATAAACTAGCTAACTAGCTAAACCCAACCCTCCATTCTTAAACATTTAAAGGTTTGGAGCAAACCTGTTATCCGCTTGTATACTCCACGGATCGAGTAAAAACTAGTTCAGTTAATGTATTGGGTAGCACTTTTAGCTGCCCAGCTCATTAACTAGCCAATCCATGAACTGGGCAGCTCAAGCACAAGCATTATCCAATTGAATCCCTCTTTTTGTTGGGTGATGTTCATGAAATACCTTTAGCCATTTAGTCACTTGTAGACTACAGGTTTCTGTTATGTTAAAATCAGAGTTGATTTAAATAAAGAACACCATCCGATAACAGATAATTTAACATGTATTACTTGGCTACAGCTGAAAGCCTTTTAGCTATTTAAGGACTACAGGTTTCTGTTAAGTTACAATCAGAGGTGATCTAAATCAAGAACAATGTCTGATACCACTCTTCTGTATCATGTCCAAACAAGCACTGACTAACACAATGAAAGTGATTGGAGTTGAACTGAGGTCCCGCCTGAGACCAAGATCGTGTGACCTTCCCTCTAGCGCCACACACGGTGGGCCCAGTGCGTGGTGAAGGTAGAGTGACATCATACTCTACACAATCCATTAACCAGACGAGTTTCTGCGCTGTCTGTGAAATGGATAAGCGAGGAATACAGTTCATGGAATGGATAGGAATGTGGTCAATTTCCCTTTTTTGGGCTGTAGCATAGACACCCTTTCGTCGTCAAGGATAAAATGAGACTTCTTCGTACGTGCTTTGAACCTCAAGTGCTGTAAATTGGAATAATATACATTTTTCCTTGATCCCATGGATTCGTGGTCAACTCTACAACTACACTATCGAAAGTAATGGGAGCAAACAAAAGGGGGTTGTGGAGGCAATGCGTAAGGATACTCCAGTTCTGAGCTCAATGGCAAAGGAACGAAAAGCTATTTTAATAGGGATATCTAATAGAAAACGTTATTCTACCTTTAACAAATAAAGGTTTTCATATTACCCCTACGAGAGTACATCAAATTTCTGGGGGTGGGGGGAGTCCAGATCCCCCTCTAGCCCACACATTCTACGTCCTTGGTCATTGGTGAGAGGAAAGATCACAGTGAATTGACGATTTCCCCATCTAGACGAGAAACCAAAATTTGGAGCTCAAATAAAGGGAGTGAGGGATGTCAAAAATGTTCTATGCGAACCAATTTTATAGCATTCAACAAGATTTCAACCTGGATCTCCCCGTTTTTTTTGTCCTTGTGGTTTTCTTGTCCCCCTTGTTGCTGCATTGTGCATGATGAGAGGATCAGAGACAGGATCATATAGTCAGAGGGTAGAATGTTTTGAAAATTGATAAATGATTGAGGGTGGTATGCAAGAACAATAGTGAATGCTTAGTGGACCGATAGTGTGGTCCCAAGCACACTAATGGCCTACCTTTTAACCTATGATGACGGAAGCAAACCCATGCTTGTGTCCACTTGGCATCCACTTTGTGAAGTTCTTGCATACGGCCCTGAATGTAAGTGCAGTACCCTCAGTTTGGTTCCTCTCCGAGTTTGGTGCCGCTACTTCTTTGGTGCCCCTCCTCGTTCAGTACTCCCTCCATTTCTGCATCCCTCCTAGTTTGGCTACCAGTTCAGCACCCGTACTAACCCGCCACCGCGTCCCAATGGTCTTTACTGGATACTATTTAATATTCGTTTAAAATAAAATTGCCTACTTGAGTCCAAAAACGTGCTTTGATACAAAAACTGTACCAAAACGGATCGTAAATGGCTTGTCCTTTCACCCCAGCTTAAGCAGGGAGTGTAAAGAATGTAAGTTAAGCACAAAATTTTGGGGTGAAAAAATTAATATTGCTTCAGTAGAAATATGATGTTTAATTTTCATCACATGGTGATATCAACAGTTGTTGAATATCTGTCATGAGTATAGTGGCATTAGATGAAAGACTTTTAAAAGGAAGATAAAAAAGTCATTAAATTCCAGGACAGTCTTGACGGATATTCAAGAATTGAAGAATGAAGAAAATTAAAATCTATACTCGTATTTCTACTGGAAAGTAATTTATTTATTTTGACCAAAAAATGTTTTAATATAAAACTGCATAAATACTGTAATTTAACTCGTGTTTTTTACACTTCCACCCTAAGTCATAGGGTCCTTATTGCAATTGGTCAATGTTAACGCAGATATTGGGGTTTAAATCTCACTGGAGTGCCCAAGGGAAAATCTTCCTCGCTTACATTTTTTCCCTGTGGTTTTCTCATCCTATTTTAAAAGATAAGGAGGGTGCATTTCTTTGAAGTTACCCAAAACTATAACCGCTCTTTTGTTTAAATAGTTTTATATTCTTAGCTAACATATAAATCAAAATATGAATATCCTAAATATAATGCATTTCTCGGTATAATCGGATATTTAAATAAAGACACTTAAAACATCCAAAATAAAATATGTTTTGTTAACATCCTACCACTTAATTCAATTAATGTCCGCCTATTAATTTTAAGAGTTTCAGGTTCAATTCCCACCCTTGTAAAAAATGTAATTATGTAAATGGAAACGTTTATTTTCTTATTGATGAACTAACTGATGGAGGACTGGGTGTTTTTTTTTCTAGAATTAGATAGTTTTAAACAAATAAATCAACGGTTCATAAAATACAATGTTAAATACCGTATATAATTAAATAGATAAAGAATATGCATAATACAAACTTGTCCAGTTGTTAATTTTAATTTCAGAAAGTACATTTCTGAATTCTGAATTTGTATGAATGCTTTACATAATAAGGGCCACACAACCGTACCCTCCCCTAACCCGCATGCTTATTTAAACAAAAGAGCGCGAGAAATTGTTCTATTTTAACCCATTGTTCTTCCTAAATCCCCTGGATTCTTTCTTCAGTGGACGGCAAGGTTTGTTGGAGAGGGGGCCGAGATAACTGGGAGGCAGGAGAGGGGTATCATCTCTAAATGCCCACTCGGTGCTGTTATCCCTCTTGTTCTGGCTGGGACTCTGGACCGGGGTGTCTTCCCCCCTTCTGTCCTCCTCCCTCCCCCTTTCACAAACCCGTTGGGAATACGCAGAAGGAATTATTCGGCGGGTAGGGAATTATTCGGTCAGAAGGATGATGGTGTGTGTTTGGCGGAGGACTGGCAGTTGCTCTAACAGTAATGCCAACTTAATCTGCGTTGTGTTTTCCCCTTCCCGTGGTGGTGTGTCCACTCCACGGATCGCGCGCAGTGTGCAACGACAGTCATCTCCTCCCACCACCATGACCGGCATCGCTAGGAAAGGAGGAATAAATTAGAACGGTGCAGCGAACGTTTTGAAATTAAAAGATAATACCGCGGGAAATAGCAGTCTGGAAGCGTGTCCTTGCATACGAATCGCTATGACGAGCTACGCAGGGGACAAACTCCCGTGAAGGAAATACTAAATAATAGAATAAAAAAGTATATTTATTTACCCTCAAGCTCAAGGGCTTTTTAGAATACATAAACATTTATTTTGTAGTAAATATTGATAACGTGATGCTATAATATTTACCGAGTGAAACGAGGCTCTGGTTTAACCCAACAATTTGGCGTTTCGTCTATCCTAATATTTGTTCCGTGATAACTGCCAAATTCGAAACTCAATTTTAATCTAATTTGACGGGAAAATTCTTTTAACCTGAGACAAACGAAGTCTTTCAATCTGAATAACTTATGTGTTTCAATATGGTGGCCTCTAAAGAGGTTTTTCGTTTCATAGCCCATCTCAACTGTACATTTGTTGTGAGATTGACGTCTTAAGGTTGGATGGCAGGTACGAGAGAAAAGGTCTGTATTTTTGAAATTTTTTTGGCAAAACTTTTTTTTTTTAATATGGCTCCGGTACAAACATATAATTTAATTTTCTTCACATGGTGACCTCAAAATTTCTTGAATATTTCTCAAGGGTGTTCTGGAATCTAATGCCAAACTTTCTCTTAGTTTAAAAAGTGTCATCTAAAACCGCTATGCTCATGCCAGATAGTCAACAACCGTTGAAATCACCGTGTGAAGAAAATTAAACACAATATTTCTACGGAGGCAATATTTTATTTATTTTAACAAAACAAAATATTTTGCCATAAAAGCCCTTTTCTCGTGTACCCTTCAATCCCACCTTAAACTAAGTTGGAAACAGCTATTATCTATAAATATGATGCACTATTTAATATAGTCATCATCGGTAAATAATATAATAGTAAATATTACAGCGTTTCTTTTCACGAAGCTGAAGTGCCAATTGCAATAACGTAACTATGTGCTTGATGTGGTTGGGATCTATAAACTGGTATACAGCTGTCACTTTGTGCGGCCTTATTTCTGCCCTCTTAGCTACTTTTTGTTACATCGTCAATAGTCTCCTTCGGCAACCGGCGTAGTGATTTCCGGAGGGAGATAAGCAATCGCTCACACCTCACACCTCTGCACACTTTCGCACTTTTGAGAGAGAAAAAAAACCTACATTTTGCGCGCGCCGTTTAAGTTCACTTGACATTTAGCCGCCACCACCACGTCCAAAAAGTTATAACGAATTAAAATGTGGGACTTCTCACTGATGAAACACCCTGTATTAATAGTTCTTTAATAACTAGGTAAGGTGTTTTGGATCTTAATTACAGCTTTTTCTCTTAATTTAAAAAGTTTGTCATCTAATTCCTCAATTCTCAGATGAAAAATCAACAATGTTAATATCACCACGTGAAGAAAATAAAACTTTAGGTTTGTATTGAAGCTATATTTGATCTATTTTGTCCAAAAAAAGTTTTGCTATAAAAACTGCAAAAAACACTTTCCTTTTCTCATGTCCCTTATATACACACCTTAAGTTTAAATTGGTCTACATAATGTGTGTGCGTGTCACGTTATATCTATCAAAATACTTACAAGAATGGTGAAGGAATGAGAGAGATGAAACGGAGATGAAACGTAGCTTCAATTGCGTGGCGGGAGTGTAGAAAACCACTCAGGGTAAAAAAAAACATCACGGTACACCTGACAGGAAATTAAACATCAAACTTCCCACAACTGGCAATCAAAACTGCTGTGAGGGTGACATCTTAGACTTACCAACGAAGTCAGCGTCTATGTAATTGAAAAGAAGAGAAACGCGTTTTTAAAACTTTTATACAATTTTTTTTTAATTGACGATAGTATCATATTCGCATAGGGTAGAAGGATGGTCAATTTTTTGATATTCCCGATTACCTGAAACGGGAGCCACAAAGTCCAAGGCATCAGGCTCACAATAGATTTGAATAGTGTTGACTGATGAAAAAGAAGTGAAGGTTTGAATTTTTTGTCGATTCGATGTTATTTACCCATCCTCCAGTAATACAAATGTGAGTTCGGTTCTTCCAAAGCTACCCTACCTATTCTTTCTCCATGGATTAAACCTTTGACAGCCATGTTTATTTATTAGTGCTACACATTTTACTACTCGTACATCCAAATATTTATACTAATATGGTAGAGATGAGAAAGGTAGAATTTAGAGGAAATAAACCTACATTTGAGTGTAGGGATATTAGAAAATCACTTAGGAAAGAACATCTTAAAATACCTTAGTACGCCCTACTGGAATATGAGTGCTGGTCTCCATGCTAAATGCAAATCAAATGATGATTTTGACTAAATTATAAACAAAAATTATATTTTTAATTTTTTAGCTTGTTGTTGTCAAATACCAAGAAAAAATAATCAAATGTTAATTATACTGGTGGCTTTATGGACAAAAAATGTCAATTTCATTGGTTTCACCAGGTATAGGTAGGTTTGAGTTCAAATCTCTAGCGGGTAGAGTGAGGTGTTTTTTCCCAAATTGTGTCATAATCTCCTTTAAGAAATTGCCTATACATTTCATCTAAATTGTATCTACTTTTCCTTAACCTCTCAGTGTAAATAATCAGATACCCTTGAAGTAGATTACAGCAAAAAAAAAACTAAAATTATACTCGATATAAAAAACTATCGTTTCATTATAATTGTTATTTCCGTTTTTAAAAAGAAGTATTTTAATATCACATTTCATAAACATGTTAAAAGATATGTGGATTCATTATTCTTACCAACCTTTGTTTCAGTTTAAAAAATGATCAATTACTCTTTGTAATAATGACAATATGACTGACTATATCGGTGGATTATATTTCCTTGGTTCGTCAATTTACAGTGCGAGTTGAGGTTGCATTCATTTCCGTGAAGGATAATTTGGATACAATTCATGGATCCATTTCCAAACTAAAAATAAATTTCCCAATCAGATAATACATAAAGGAACAGTATACATTACATAGCTTTTTATTTTCTGAGTCTTGAGTGACGTCAATAAAAAATAAATTTAATGAAAAATTAAAAATAAAAGTCTTACTGTGTGTATTTAATTTTATTAAAAAAATATGGCCTTTCATGTTCTAGGATGTATTCTATTTTTAGCACCACGTATTATTAAATCGTTCAGGCTATACGCTTACGTATTAATTACGCTAATTGGTTAGGGATGAAGAAGGTTGAATTTATAGTAAGTTTACCCGTATTTGCGCGGAGATATTGGGAAACGTTTTAGGAAAAACCGACCTTAGTACACTAGACAAGGATTTAATTCCCGATCTCACCTTCCTCGACAGTCTAGAGTATATCGAGAGTTGCGCGTTCGACCATGCAGCCACCGAAGTGGGTTACTAGGATGTAGAATAAAGAAGTGTCGAAACAACGTTTGATAAAGTATTTACGCGTAATTTTACAGATACGTTAATGTAGTTATTGAAATAAATTTTTGTGCAAATAACCCTTGTATTATTGCGAATTTAAACCACACACGTATTATATCCAATATATATTTATATAGGATATAATATATATTGTAGTATATTTTAATATACATTTTGATAAATATCTATATTAATATATTAATAATAATAGTAATAATATATTTTTATTTGGGCAAAGTTAAGGCCAGCGCCTTTTCTTACACTTAGCCAACTCTCTCTCTCT
>CABFWB010000403.1:130596-184749 GCA_902151455.1 Timema bartmani | reverse complement strand
ATATATATATATATATATATATATATATAGTGGATTAAGTGTAAGAAAAGGCACTGGCCCAAATAAAAACGATATTATTATTATTATTAATACATTGATATAGATATATCACAATATATATTAATATATACCACAATATGTATTATATCCTATATAAATATATATTGTATATAATTAGTGTGTGATTTAAATGCGTAATAATACAATTTTATAAAAAATATGGCCTTTCAAGTTATATAATATATATATATTTAAGAGTAAAAACCCTCTTCAGTAGATGCATGGTCAAAGAAGTTACTCTCACAATATACTAGACCGTCGATGACTGGGAGACCGCTGTAAGAATCCCAGTTGGTTCTACTGAAGATGGTTATTATTAAAATAGTTTTCCACTCTGTTTCCACGCATCTATAAAACCGTGGAGAAATCTTCAGTAGGCCTATTAAATACTTAAAATGTATGCTAAATAATTAACTTTATTAATAAATCTAGAATATAAAAAATATTTCTAAAAATTCTAGCCTAGTTAACTAAAAGTAGTACCCAGATTAAAAAATGTCTCTCATTTTTCCTTGGAGATCCAAGTCATATGATTTGTAAAAATGTTAAGAGATATTTTAGAGTTTTGTGATTTTTGAGTAAATCTGAAAGTCAAGAACTTTTTTTATAAACCTCGAAAAAATGTGTTTAATGAAATCGGGAAGCCTCTTTCAATAGCATCTTGATAAACCTGAGTAAGGTAAACTATAATATACTAGCGGACCCGACAGACGTTGTCCTGCCCGAACGTTGGCTTTTCGTTTGGGTGGCATAATTGATATCTATAATAAAACAAATACTATGTAATTATCACAATTACAAATTCACAATGAACTCCAATTAGTGAGCAACACAAATATTACAAATTCAGTGTTTGTCAAGACAACATACAAAATAAAACATCTTTTCATTTTTGTCATTTCGCCCACAACTCCACAAATATCAGCTGTATCGAAAAACAAACATAACTATGAATTATTCTCAGAAGTTCAATTATTCATGAACTTTTCAGAAGCTTTTAACGGTCAATTATTAATGAACTTATTAATTTTTTTAACGGTCAATTATTAATATTATATTCATTATTATAAATATTGGGGGAGTGGGGGGTGAAATTTTGAGGTTATATGCAAAAAATCTTTTAAAAAATTCCCCCAAAAAAAAATTCCCTAAAAAATTAAAAAATTACTAAAACCCGATTTCAGCGCCACCTACCGGGTCCAATTGTGAATCTAAACCATCCACGGACCCACTCAAACACACACAAAAAATTTCATTAAAATCGGTCCAGCCGTTTAGGAGGAGTTCAGTGACATACACACGTACAGAAGAATTATATATATTAAGATTACAGCTTCATTGTTGAAAAATTTTAAATTGTGATGCCTTCCTTGAAGTAAAAATTTGTATTAAAAAAAATGCTTATAGCTTGTGGATTTCCTAAAAGGCAGCCTTTCCTTTGAATGTTTTGAAATCAGTTTTTTTTTTCGGGAAAAATACCAGGTGCATTATCTTTTGTTTTAAATAAATACATGAAAATCTTTTTTGAAGAGTTCGGGGAATTAATGTCGAATGGAACCGCTTCTTGTTTTAGACAAAAATATTATGCGCAGAGTAGATTAAGTTATTCTTTCACAATTATTTATGAAGTGGCACTAATTATAACTACACATTATAAATTCTTTCATATCAACTCAGTGAATTAAAATTTAATTTTTAATTTTATAATCAATGGTATTTCATAAAATATTTATCTTAATACATAGCTATATTTTACTGAAATTAACGCTTCCCGTAATTTAATCATTTACTTTGTTCAATATACGTGTATCGCGTACCAGGGGGGAGGAATTACCCGCTGAGCTTTTATCAACGACTTTGAAACAGATTTATATCAACCCCGAGACTAACGTTGAACGTCACTTGTTACAACACACCCCTCCTTTACCCCCCCTTCAGGCCCCCTGCACCATTCTGGAATGTGTAAAAGCTGAAGCCTTCAAGGCAGGTAGTTCATTCCACATCCACGAGATGCCTCTGGATTCCTAACCAAGTTCCCTCCCCCCTCTAAAGCTCTCTAACCCACCGCTACATACAGGAAACTTCCTTCCCCACTCAAGTCTAACATGCCGACAGATGCCTGCACACACTTCTCCACAAAACTGTATACACATTAACCGAGGTACTCGCAAAGCCTTTCAAATACATCGGAGGAAGAATTTCGTGATCGTATTTCCTAATGAGAAATATCTTGACAAGAGCTCATTTCAAAAAGACATGGAAGCGTTTAGACACAAGTAATTATTTAAAATTATTTACTTAAGGAAAATGGGAGAATATGTTAAATATATATTTATATTCAGTGGAGAGGAACAGTAATAATGAGATTGTATTGGTTTATATTCAAAGTATAATAGGCTTATATAGATTAAATTGTGTTCAATATATATGATTAAAAAATACATATTTTTCCAAATAACAGACAACTCTTAGTGACGGACTTTTTTTAATCCCCAAAGGTGTCCGTTATTAAGAGTTTTAACGTTATATATATATATATAACGTTAAATCTCTTAATAGTGGACACCCCAAAAAAGTCCGTAATTAAGAGGTGTCCGCTATTTGGAAAAATAAGTATTTTTAATCATATATATTGAACACAATTTAATCTATATAAGCCTATTATTCTTTGAATATAAACCAATACAATATAACTATTGTAATATACAATAATGTATGCAAGCTTTATGACTAATGAATGAATAACGTATGTAGATTACTGTACAGAATGTATAATATACAAAACAATACGCAAATAAAACTAAATTTAAACAGTAGGCAGTAGGCACGAGCACCGACAACTGATGAAACATCCCTTGTGATGACTCAGAGGGGGTGGGAGGTAAAATATTGAAGTACCGTAGTCATTACTACGTAGGCGAAACTTTCCATAGAGGAGGAAGGCAGAAATGCTCACATTTCACAATGGAATTCCTGACATTTCTACACTCATATTATAAATATGGACTGTCCTTTTTATTTTTATTTATTTTACGTTGTTTTGAGATTGCTGTAGATAAATATTCGTCTTTAGAAGTGTTCGTTTTCATTTTGAGAAAGTCCATTATTGGGAGGTTGTTTCGCCGTAAGAAAAATGTTATTTCCCCGGGAAACTTAAACTGTCCGTTATAAAGAATAATTCACTATTCAGAGTTGTCCGTTAAAGGAAGATTTCACTGTATACATATTCGATAGTTTGAGAAGGGCCCAGTTCCCTGAGTTTTCTCCTATTTTCTCCTGTTCAGGCCATAAACATATCTAATGTAGAGATGTACCGATTCGGATACCAACGATTCGTTATCGAGCCATTATTAGTGCATCGGCAATTAATCGTAATCTGCGATTATTATGTGTATTAATAGTTTTTTAAGTAAAATTTAAATCAAAATTTTCTAGGTAGAATTTTAATGATTAAAAAAAACACTTATATACACCCTTCATCTGGGTTGCGGGCTATGCAAAGATTACATAACCAGATAAATAAATCTACATGTATACCGTTGTTAAAATTAATAATATATTTCCAACTTTCGCCGGTTATGCATAAAATATATCTTTGCATGCATACAATCTTTTTGTATTAGTTACATTTACTTTTATCATTCTCTTAAGGATATTTCCCAATAGTTCTTAATAAATAATCGATAATCGGAATTAATCGGTGTAAATAATCGTAGCATAAACAATTATTTTAAACAATTAGTAATTGGTTCTACTTAATCGGTACATCTCTAGTAATTTTATAATTTCAGCACAAATATTATGTGCTAATCCGTATTTCTTACTTTTTACAGAGGGATGATTTTTGTACAAAAGAGGCTTTTTTAAATGTTTTATTTATTTTTGTTGGGTATTATTAATTTGTTTTAAATAAGCTTATGTTCAGAAAGAAACAATATAAGATATTAACATTAATTTATAATAAACATATAGAAAATTGGAAAAATCATGTATACAGCAAGATTGTAAATTTTGTGGGGAACATCTAATTAATTTCGGCTATCATGAATATAATGGTTCAAATCTTGACTGGGTGAATTGGTGATGTTTTTACATTATGTTACTTATCAATATGGTTTTCCATTCTCTCTCCTTGCCAATACGTGGGTATTGCCTTTAAACTTCATTCCTTATCCCTTACCCCATATACTAATGTGGGATGTAGGAAACTCGATTTAAGGGCAGTGTTTTTAAAGATTTCAATAACAAAACATTTTTTGACCAAAAATTAATCAAATATTGCTTTAATAAAAACATAAAAAATTTAATTTACTTCACTTTGTGATATCAACCTAGCAGCATTAGATAATAAAGTTTTTAAATTAAAAGGAAAGGTTTTCATGAAATTACAGTACAGCCTTGACAGATATTCCAGAAATGTTGAGGTCATCATATGGAGAAAATTATAATCTATGTTTGTACTGCAATATATTATTTATTTTGACCAAAAAAAAGTTTTGGTATCATAACTGCACAAACACGGGTCTTTTCTCGCATTGCCTACATCCCCACCTTAAACTGTTAAAAGAAAACCTCTGTTAAACATGTAAACAAAATATATTCATGAGTACACACATTTTTATGGGTGTAGCTTGATGCTTTTGTGTCACCTTTCAGGAGGTTCAAAGCTCCGGAGTAACGTATCAAAAGCCTACTGAATCGTCACCCTATCAGTTATTGGACATCTGAGACTGGCAGATATGCAGTTAACTGCCAATATCCGCTTCCATCGCTATTTCAATCATCTCAAACCAATACGTCATTTGCAAAACGAGTGGGGTGGGAGGAGGGAGTGACGTCAAAAAGAATCGGAACGCGGCTGGATGTGAATGAGACCCGGTTCGTTCAGCACAAAGTCCTGTCCATACACCGTTCCCCTCTTCCTATAGGTCATGTGTGTTTATATGAGTCGCGCGATTCAGTGGCGTGTGAAGGTGTGTGTGTGTGTGAGAGAGAGAGAGATGGGGAAGGGGGTTAGGAGGGCTGTACATGAACTGGGACCCATTTAGAGTAGTTTGGAAGGCATTTTGTCGGAGCTCGGACCCATGTTGGTGTATTTACTCTGCCCCTGCTGTTGTGGCGTTAGACTAACGATGGATTTAAAGGTTTTATCAAGGTAAACGAAAAACAGAAAGTGATGGATAGTATGACACCATACAATTCTAACCTATCCTAGCCTAACCTGGCCTATGGCACAACACGATCATAACCTAAGTAAGCCTAATCTGGCCTATGGCAAAACACAATCATAGCATAAGTAGGCCTAACCTGGCCTATGGCAAAACACGATCATAACCTAAGTAGGCCTAACCTATGTAATATAAAACACAATACGATTCCAAATATGTGCAAAATGAAATAGAAAGATTTTGGCTGGTCTATAGGGCCAAATTTGTATGGTATGTGGGGCCAAAATATTAGGCCTAGTGCGAAAGAATTGGTTGGCCTAAATTCATATTGCTTCTTTATGCAGGGGGAAGGGGGAAGATTATTTGCAGAGATTAGAGAACTAGGAGTGGAACATCTTGTACTCTTAATTCGGTCATGACAAGCGGATAGACTCTCAGACACCATCTTGGATGTAGATCTAATAAAAATAATCTCAAGTATTTCCTAGCTTATTGCATATCAAGGGGTGAACCCATATTATCTATGCTGCTACAATTTTCTATTTTGAGAATAAAACAAAGTATAATTTATCTGAGCTTGCACTTAATGAACTGACTGGTTATATCAGCATACACCTTATTACCCAACTTAATTCCAGAATAAACACAACATCCAGCCCTCAGCCATTAATTTATCATCATCTTGAAAGGATCAACCCACATTTCTCCAATGATACATTTTTAAGCAAAGCTGGGAATCTAACCAGGGACTCTTAGCTCAGTAGGCGAACACGCTAACAACCAAACTAAGGTGTCGAGCTACCAAGTATAGAAACCGTATTTTGCTGTGTGTATTGGAGGAACTGTACATGAGTAAACAAACACCAAATATATATTTTAAGAGAAAAAGTCTGGAATACAAGAGAATAATTTTTATTAATAGCATCACATCATAATATCCGTTCGGGTTATACGCCTATGCACTAATTACACCAATGGCTTAGGAATTAGGAAGGTTTAATTTAGAGGGAGTACACCTGCATTTGTGTGGAAGAAAGTGGAAAAACATTTAGAAAAAATACTCTCAGTGCACCCGACCAGAATTGAACCCAGATCTCCCCGTCTTCAGTTGTTTAGTCCAACATGAAAGAAACGTGGTGTTAGACCACGCGACCACCGTAGTGGGTCTGAGAATAATTAAGGTGTGGATGTAAGGAAAATGAGTTAACGCAGTGTTTTTTGTGGTTTTTAAGGTAGAACATTTTTTAAGACCACTTTCGTGATTAATGTAACAATCATTTTAATTTATTTGCTTTGGTCGCCGAATGGTTTAAGGCATCACTCTCACACTAAACTGAGCTTCCGTTGATGGAGATATCAGAGTTTAAATCCCGATTGTATGAACTGTGATTTTTTCCTAAAGGATTTTCCACCTTCCGTCCACGCAAATTATGGTACACTTCGTATAAATTTAACCAACCTTTTCCTTAACTCATTAGCTTAACTAGTACATATTCGTGCGGCCCAAACGGGCAGTAAGACGTGGTGATGATAAAAAAAAAATTTAATGTAATTACGTCATACTCTTATAAAATATATCATGGAGTCAAATGGAATGCATACCTGATTAGATTCAGTCATGGTTTAAATCCGTCTGTGGGTAAATATCCGTCATTTCTAGTTGTTTTGGTGAGTCGTCTCTACTGTCCAGACCCCAGAACTCCCCCTTGACACCCCTGCCCCACCCACCCCCTCCCAAACCTACCCTACGTCCTGGCCTCTCTTTCTAACTCACTCTCAAAACTCAAAGAGTTCACCCAGGCTTGAAATGTTCGCTAACAACACAAATACAACATAAAAACAGAACACTCACGCTCTTTTTTGGAACTAATCAACTTACTAATAATGTTTTCTTTAGTATGTGTCACATGAACCGAATTAATGGATTTCAAACGAAATGAACGAGTAGGGAATTACACATACCTATACTTAGAATGAGTTCGATTTGATTGCGTTCAAAATAATTTGCATTTCATCATCCTGTATTATTACAATATGCATGTCTATTAAACACGATTATGAAAGAACAAGGGGTAATTTGCTATGTTAATTTTGTGTTATGATGATTATTAGATATGTTAATTTTCGTATATGTGGTACCCTCAATAGCGGGAACAAAGGTGTCAGTCTCCCTTTGTCTGGCTGGTCTGAGTTGAAATATTGGCCCGTGAACATTAATATATATTTTTTAATATTTATTCATGTCTTTCTTAACGAAAATTCTGGTACATTTTTTCAAAATTAAACTTACAGCTATCCTACCCTATTAATTTTAAATTTGGGGTATTTTAGACGAATTTGTGGTCCCAATGGGATGGGGAATAGGATGAATACACCCAACAAAGCTTGTTTACATTTAAAACATGACATTATTTAGAGAAATTATTAATTACCTAGACTATAACTGAACAATTTGAATTTCTTAATGATTCAGGATTGTCATCTATAATCTTCTTAAAATAAGGCCACCCTACCAATAGGTACTGCTGCAGTTAGGCGCAATTTCCAGCACCACACTGACTTAAAACCGGGCTTTGTTTGAGAATCTGTAATAAACGGCTCAACAGGATTATAACTTCTTCCATTCATAAAGATATAGAAATAAATAATAATATATAATAGATAGCTTGGTAAAGGATGAAAATCGCAAATGTAATTTGTTAGTTTAAGTCTTATACACTATAAATTTTAGTAGTGGCCTATGTCACAAAAGTTATATTTCTTAAAATTTCACAATAGTGTTCAGAGAAATATTTTTAATACTAAAACCAAATAGATATAAAATACAAAATGTAAATTTTCGGATAATATTGAAAACAATTTTTTTTTAAATATAGATTTTGTGAAATTACATATTCAATTTTCATCCTTTGCAAAGTGATATATTATATATTATAATTTATTTGTATATCTGTGTGAATGTGAAGAAGTTTTAAACCTGTTGAGCCGTTTTTCGCCAATCCTCAAACAAAGCCTGGTTTTAAGCCTCGGCTGGATTTGAACAAAAAAACATCGGATACCAAGGCGAGCACTTTACCCCAAGATTACAGAGGTCTACACAAATAACTTATTACAAGATAGTCTCATAAATAGTACGGCACAATTGTATATACTTTCTTATAAATAAATATATAGTTTGGAATATTTAAAAAAAACTTTTTGGTAAATTATCATAATCCTTCCTTAGGAAAACCAACATAGCCTATAATTTTGATATTTAGATGAAACACACTTCATATTTAAATTAAAGACAAAAATCCAAAATATATTTATTTCCAAACGTTAGATTTTCATAAAATAATCATTAGTAAACGATAATCAAATGATTTTTTCCATAAAAATAAATATTCCTATTTATAATGTAAGACCCTCCTCAGATACCCATTTAGAAAAAATCTAACAGGTAGATCTCCAAAACTTAAGAATGTTCAAAAATCACTCATCTGTGAACTATAATTTATTTTAGAGCTAACATCAAAATTACGTTTGGAAATGAGATATGAACGTATAACGTCTAAATATCAAATTTGTTCTAAGCCCATTAAAATCTTTCGCTCATTTATATTCCCAGCTACCGGCAGAGATACGTGAGGACAAAGTGACAAAAGAGTATACAGACACGGGGACATACTTGATATTATACATACATGATGGCATACAGCAGCATTCTTCAAACAGTGCTCCCCGGAGACCTTGGGCTCCGCAATAATTATCTTTTTTAACACCTCGTCTTACTATCCGTTCGGATTATCAGCTTATGTACTAATTACGCTATTGGTTTTGGGTATTAGGAATGCTATATTTAGATGGAGGAAGGGAACCCACCTTTTCTTGGAAGGAGAGAGGAAAACAATTTTGGAAAAAACCTTGGTACACCCAACTGAGATTTCAACGTCGATCACCCCTTCATCGGCAGTCTAGTCTACTGCAAAATTAGCGTTTTAGAACATGCGGCCACCGAAGTGGGTAGCTGTCTTTATTGAATGTACATAATATTATTGTAAAAAATCTATTAGCGCTCAAGCATGTATTTTTTATTGTGTACAGGCTTCCTTATTCTAAACATATTGGGAACACTTTACATACAGAATTGTAAGATCCACTTTTTTTTAAAGTCCTGAGTCACATAAACGTCAATTTATCATAAACATGAGGTCCAAAATTTTCACAATTAAATTATTTTGTTTTTACTTTCTTGCTATCTTACAGATAGAGAAAGTATTGTGATCATTAAAAAAATTAAACTCGAGATTTTGATGAATGTTGACGTTTCATGACCCCCCCGAATCCAAAAAAAGTAGTTTTGGAATTTCTGTTTGTCTGCTTGTACCTTGGACTAGAGCCTAAACTATTTTACCGATCGGGCTAAAACTTAGTATTTAGGGTTTTCATAGGGTTGCCCCAAGGGGTTTTGGAATTGGATATCTAACCCTAAATTTAAGGGTAGTATACTGAAGAGCAAAAAGAAAAAAATTCAATTTTCTCAAAATCAAATCTAATGATTTTGATTAGATTTCATTTCTAAGCTTTTATAAATATTCCAAATAAAATGGCTGTTTTCAATACTTCAGCAAAATGGCTTTAAGGGTTCCGGCCAGTTGCGTAAATTCTTATTTTTGATCAGATCTCCTAATACTTTGGGATATGAAATTACTTATCATTGAAAATATGTAAGGCTATTTATAATACAAATTTTTTATTCAAAACATATTTTTATAAAACCAATAACTTTCAATTTATACATATATATACGAACTTTTCGAAAACTTAAGGTAAAGTATTGCGACCTTAAAAAAATCTGTTCCGAAATGTTAATGGGTGTCAACGTCTCATAACCCCCAAACCTAAAAATTGGTTTTTACAATTACGTCTGTCTGTGTGTCTGTTTAGCCCTAAAATTAGGATTAGATTAATAAAAAGCAAAAAGAGAAAGAATCGATTTTCTCAAAATCGGCTCTAACGATTTTGATTAAAATTCGTATCTAGGCTTTGATTAAGATTATAAATAAAATGGCTAATTTCATTTTCCTATGAAAATTAATTTTAGGGTACTTTACTGAAGCGTAAATTTCCGTATCTCCGCAATTATTTTAGATACTAAATAACTTATCATTGCAAAATTGTAGTACTATTAAAAATAAAAATATTTTAGATCTATATTTATTAAACCAAAACTTTCTAATATATTGGCGAATATATTAATACAATTTTGTGAACTTTTGTTTTAAAGAGATACTACTTAAGTTTTAACGCAATTATTCTCCATTGCCATAGAGTTAGAAACAAGTAAGTCTCTCAGAGAGTACAGGTTCTCTTTCCTTCAACCTCTTAGGGGTAATGTTTGTACAACCATGATTTACCTCTATCATTTTAGAATCAATATTTACCAATTTTATTGGTAAAAATTCAGAAATTAGGAATTTAATAGTAATGCGATAACCATAAGATGTTCATCCCCTAAGAGAATGTCGAAAATTTTAACCTGAAGTTGGCCCTTGGGGACTCAATATTAATATTTTTACTTTTCCGTTACCTTACAGGTAGAGCAAGTATTGTGATCGTCAACAAAGTTTAACTCGAGATTTTGATGAATGTTGACATTCCATGATCCCCCAATCCGAAAAAGTGGTTTTCGCAATGCCGTCTATCTGTCCATCTGTCTATCAATATGTACCTCGGGCTAGAGCCTAAACTATTTTACCGATTGGGCTAAAACTTGGTATCTAGGGTTTTCATAGGGTTGCCCCGAGGTATTTTTGGAATTAGATATCCAACCCTAAAATTAAATGTAGTTTTCTGAAGAGCTGAAAAAGGAGATTTTTTTAAAAATAAATTCGCTCTAACGATTTTGATTAAATTCTATATCTAGACATTGTTTATCATAATAATTAACAAAATGGCAATTCCCATTTTCTCATGAAAATAACTATGAGGCTACTTTAAGTTAGGGAAATTTTCCAATTTTCATCATTTATCCACAATTATTTGAGATATTAAATAGCTTATCATTGTAAAGTTGTAGTACTATTAAATATAAAAATCTTTTATTTGAAATTTATTTTTATAAAATTAAATGTTTCTTAGTTATAAGTAAATGTGTATACTTTTTAATTCAGGTCTTTGAAAATGAATTTGATTCTTAAGCTCTTTGGTGGATAAAGATCATTCTCTTTTCTCAATTTTTCTGTAAAAGTGTTCCTAGTTCTTAATGTCATAGAGTAAGTAAATTTCTAGTATTTCATTTATGATCTTTGGTGAAGTGTTTCTACCACAAATCTTACGAGCTTTAATTATTCAAATCCGAGAATTTGATTTAATTATATGCTCTTTGGTGGACACAGATGTTTTTATTTTCTTAATGTTTCTGTAAAAGTTTATTGTTTTTGGGGAAATTTAATTATGTCTTTTTACATTTCTTGACCCATTGGAGAGATAAGTAATGTGATTGTTAAAAAAAATGAACTCGAAATTTTGATAAATTTTAACGTTACCCACTGAAATATAATAGTTTTTTTTAGCAATGTCGTCTGTCTGTCTATTTGTTTGTCTATAACTCAGCTTGGAGCCGAAACTATTTAAAGATCAGGCAAGGAAACTTGTAGTACTATTAGAAATAAAAATATTTTAATCTGGGATATATTTCTATAAAACCAATAGTTTATTATCTATAAGCAAACCCTTGTATATTATATACATATATATAGCTAAATATACGTATATTATAATATATGTTATATGGTACACAGACACATAAAACTAATTTCTATATTGTTACCCACCTTGGTGGCGTAGTTGGCTAACGCTTTAGTTTCGTGTTAAGCTTGACTGTCGAGGATGGGGAGATCGAGTTTCGAATCTAGGTTGGGTGGATTAGATGTGGTTTTTCATAAATGGTTTTCCACTCCCCCTCCACGAAAATGCGGGTTCACTTTCTCAGAATCAACCTTCACAATTCCTAATCTATTAGCGTAATTAGTAAATAAGCGTATAAACCAAACGGGTAATAAGATGCAGTGCTAAATAAAAATAATTTTAAAATGTTTATGTTCTTTGGTGGAGATATTCGCATTTTCTGGATGTTTTTATGACAAGAGTATATTATTAGTTTTTATTACATTCATGTTCTTTGGTGGATTGTTTCGGCAATGATACGTTTTTTTTTGTTTCACAAATCTTACCAAATTTTAGTAAATATCTCTTTGGTTAATAGTTCACTTCAGTGTAAAAAAAATATAATACAATTTCTCGAAATAGGCTTTACGGTTTTGATTAAATCTCGTATTCAAGCCCTGTTTAACATTACAAACAAAAAGGCGGATCTCATATTTCCATGAAAATGACAAAGATATAAGACTATTAAATATAAAAAACTTTAATCTGAAAATACATTTTATTAATCTCAATAGGCCTTATTAGTTGTAAACGAATAAATATTTCAAATATAATTCTATACATACGTTTAATATTTCATGTATGCTCTTTGGTTATAAGTAAAAGTAGCTTTTAGACATAATTTGTCTATGAATTTAATGTTGAATACTTCAAACTAATAATGTTTTTTTACGTATCTACTATTTGTTGTATGCTCTTTGTTGAAATGTGATGTTCTTTTTTTCTCATTATGTTTCTAGAACAATTGTTATTGTTTTGTTTCACTTCTCTTAGGATTGATCTAAGGATGATAGAGTTTTGATTTGACTAGATGTTTGAAGAAGGCTATTCTAATTAATTTACATAAATTTATATTTTATATATGTCAAAAGCTATCGCTTTATAGCGTAATTCATTTGGTTTCATGGCAGTGCAAACGTGTAATTTTGTTCCGACAATTAAAGTGTTAAGCTATTTTTTGTTTAAATTAGGTTGGTTTGAGAAAAATCAATCATTGATAACTCTACTATTGTGTTTTATTTTATTATTTAGTTTCATTATTCCTTTGATTGCTCCTGCGCTGATAGTGTTTTTGTTTGGCTATCTGTATTAATAAAGTTATTGTAATTAATTTATATAAATTGCTTCTGGATGTCATCATAAAAGCATTCGGTTTTCAACCAATTTCATTTTGTCCCAAGAAAGTGCAAACGTGTAGTTTTGCTTCGATAATTTATGTGTTATGGTGACCTGGCGGTCTAGGGGTAAGGTGTCGGAATTCTGTGCTGTGGGTCCGGGGTTTACTCCTCGGTCCCGGCACAGATTTATCTGATTGACAAACCCTTCCTTCACCTCTGACAAGAGACGTGTATTATTCACAGCTTGTGAATGTGTGGAATGCCAGGCCTCCACCGTGGTTCGGATCCCACGTTAAACTGTAGGTTCTCACAATTACCCTACCATTACACATTAGCGTAAGTGCGTATAACCCGAACGGTTAGTAAGACGCGGTGCTAATAATAATAATAAATAATAATAATTTAAGTGTTTTAGTTATTTCTCCCTTAACTTAGATAATTTAGGGAAAAATTAGCCCTTTATTTATTTTATTATCTTGTTAGATTTTTTTTTTATTTTCTATTAGTTCTAAGGTAAATTAAAAAGTAACCGTATAGAAAAATGTTGTACTCTGAGATTTCGAAAGGTGGTGGAAGGAAGGCCAAAGGAAGAAATTTTAATTTTAATTTTAGCGTGAAAAGATAAGATCAATTTTTGTGGATATGATAAGGTAGTGATGGGCAAAGCGATAGCGATATCGATCCCCTGTGGGAGGAGTTCAGCTTCTATGAACTTACACAAATTATGCACCAAAATAATGAAACTCTTTTCATAAGCGCTCTCAACAATCTAGCTGCAGGATCCATGACTAACGAAGATTTACAGCTCTTCAGGTCGAGGGAAGTACATGAATCGAACGTTCCGAGTGAAGCAATCAGGTTGTATTACTAAAAAATATTTGTGGACCAGTATAACTATGAAAAAAATAACAAACAGCCCATATTCTGAATACATATTGAGAGCAAAAGATTCCGTACTAGGAAAAGTTAGTGTTGCTCTTAAGGAAAGAGCTTTGCATTAATTACAAAATAAAGAATATTCAGAAGTTGGTGGTCTTTCTAATAGTATCAGATTTAAAATAAATATCAAATGTATGGTTTTTATTAATATTGACGTACATGACGGACTGGTGAATAGTTCTTGTGAAGTATTGAAACACTTGACATTTAAAACCAGTTAGAATGAGATCGATAGAATATGGCTTGATTTTGCACCCAACAATTCCGTAGGAAAAAGGGCAAAATTATTAGCCCCCAATTTTATGAAAACCAACCATTTATACTCAGCATTAGTCCCGATATCAAGGAACGTTCACACCATGAATGTCAATAAGTCGGGTGAATACCAGATGTTACGGCAGCAGTTTACATTAGTACCAGCTGAGGCTTTAACTATACACAAGAGCCAAGGGCAGACGTACAATTTCGTTTGTTTGGATTTTAATAAATGGTGACGTATCACTAGCTTTGTTGTACGATTCTTTAAGTAGAGTTACACGTCTAGCTGGAAAATCTAATTGTTCCTCCTCCTCCTAAAGCTGACGATGCTGTTAAAAATGAGCTGACCCGTCTCCGCGATAAAACTTTTAAGATTTCATTTTCTAACCTAGAGCAGAGATACGGCACAGTTCTTTTGCATCATAATGTCCTATCTCTGCACAAAAATATGACAAATATCCTTGCAGATGACCGGTATTCACGCTGTGACATCTTGATAATGTCTGAAACTAACACACTTCCACAAGACTTTCTCCAAATTCCTAATTTTAAGATATGAATCAGATCTGATAGTGGTAGTTATTTATATTATTAAAATTAAAGGTCAAATCTTCTGTCTTGTTTTCAGGTTTTAATACTCCCTACTACTTTGATTTTACCTTCATACAAGCAACAAAATATAGTCAAAAAAAATAGTATTAACAATAATTCATATTACGCTTTCACATTCTTTCATTAGTTATTGATACTTTGGATTTATTTTTACTTCTTTCCATTCATCTTTAGTAAATACAATTTTCATATATTGTAACATGTATAGCAGATCCATTTTCCAAGTTTCAGCAAATGGTTCAAATTTCATTTTATTAAGGTCTTTGAAAGATGAATATTTTTGAAATGTTCTTTGGTGGAAAAAAATGCGTCTCTTTTCTCAATGTTTCTATATCAATATATATTATTTTATTCATGTTCTTATGTGGAATGTTGATACTACAATGTACATCATTCCGTTCAGAAATCTTACGAGTTTTTAGTAAATGCATCTTTATTCTAAGATTAAAAGAGAGAGAAAGTTTGTGTGGTGCGCCGTACCATTTAATTATATTTGTAAAAAAGTAAAAAGCTGTTTAGATGGATAAGCTTTCATAGTATATAACTAATTTCTTCTTACTCTCTACATGACTTTATTTAAAATTATTGTTTAGAATAGTCCCCAAATACTAATTTATATTAAATATATCAGGCTGGTTACCATTCTGTGCAATATGTTTGTAATTGCCTACTTATATCATAGCGAATGTAGGTGAGTCCGAGACATAAAAATACACATATATATGTTAAATATAGATATAGCTTGTATATGACTTCATTTGATTAAACTGTTTTCATTCAACGTTCTCAAATATAATATTCTCACCGCCATGAATACAGATTTATGACTGTGGCAAACTTGTTGCAAGTCCAAATATTTGCTACACGGTTCAGATTAATGGCAGAGGATTGCTTTCAATAAGTCATAAACACTTTCAAACAAATTATATTCACCCGCCAAAGATGCCCTGTTTCCCCATTATGACTACATAATTTACTACCTAGAATATTACGCCATCTCTTCTGTTAATATAAACGTGAAATGTAACCAAAGACAGATTCCGACTATAATGTATTTAGACAAAACTATATTTCGCGTCAAGCCCTATGGAGAAAGATAAAATGACAGGTCTATGAGAGGGGTTTCGCAGCATTTGTAAAGGATAAAGACTCATTCATCTTCTTCAACGTAATAATAACAGTGACAGGTTTTGTCGGCGGCCATAAAACTGAATCATTAATAAAGTTTTGTAACGGGGATTCGAAGACTCATCTGGTGATGCTGAGCTAATAATTATTCAGGACAGCTAGACTAGTAAATGGAATAAGGTGGTTCTTTGCTCGAAACTGAAGACGGTGAGTGTTTTTCGGTGGGTAGAAGAGAAGGTTATTTTCAAATGAGCTGGTAGTAATTAATAAAAGGGATCAGTCTTCTCGCTACTAAGACGTAGATGTGTCCTTTTGAATATAAATGAGATTATAAAATGTAGCTACTTTTTTAATTATCGTCGTGTTTGTATAAAATGAATAGTACAAAGAAAAAGAAATATATCACTAGAATAACATAAATTAGTGTTACAGAAATAATATTAACAATTTAAAGGGCATCACATCGTTAGACACTCGGACTAGACACAAAGCCCGTTTAATCTTCTTTGCCGGTGATGAGATTAGGTTTTGCATCCCGGCTGATTATATTTAGTTTAGTATTTTCTAAATAGTTTTTCCGTATTCCTCCACGCAAATGAGGGTATTTTCCCTCTAAATTATACCTTCCACATACCTATCCCAATAGTAAAATTCAATGTAGATAGCCTGGATGGGTATTAAAAATCTTTGCACGAAAGAAACAAGATTCGTTCAGTGATAGAAATCTAGTATTTTTTTTCATTTTATTTCAGTGTGGGACAAGTGGGCAGCCTGCCGGTTTGACACGTGCGTCAAGTAAAGAATGGTTATTAGGGTTGGTCAATAGCCAGTATATCTCTTATGGAAGCGATTTTCGACCTTTTTCAACTCAAGGCACACTTAACAGCACACTAAAACTGTCAAGGCACACTATCGATTTTTAAGGAGATGTTTTATAACTAAAAAAAATACCAATATTAAGACTGTGTGTTGTCAACTCAGGTGGGTTTTTTAAAGTGCTTGCCTCAGGAACCGATATTCGTTGGTTCAAACCCAGCTTGGGTCAACGGATTTTTCTTGAACAATAAAATTCCGTAGCACAGCTTCCTTCAAAGGGGAAGAAAAGCCGTTGGTCCCATGTACATTGTGGCATGTAAAATATTTCTGGAAGTTATGTGAAAATAAATACCTTTACCTGAAAAAGTGGTAGGCCCTTTCGCTCTCGCTTATAGAAATTCTCTTGTGCTGATTTGATTAAACGGTTCAGAAAGGGCACGTTAAATACCTCAAATAATAATACTAATAGTAATAATAATGACTGTGTTTAAAAGCTTAGTAACTAAAATTATAATCAATATGTTATTAAAAAAATATAATCAATACCTTTCAAAATATATGTTTCTATGCCTTAATTTTTTTTTCGATTCTTAGCGACCTTCCCCCAAACTCACGCGGCACATCTGCTGACTCCACACGAAATACCAACAACGCCGTGGCACATTGGTTTAAAAACAATGTAATAGGGCATTAGGGAATCTATATGTAACTTCACGCTAATCGGTGACTATATGCACACTATTATGGTAGAGTTCCAGATGTCATAGTCAAAGTGTTTAGAGTGTCTCGAAGCGTCTTGAGATGTATATTGGTACAAAAAAATCACAAAATGTCTGATCCGTCGTTGGGCTTCACTAGAAACTCTTTGATTTGGAAAAAGATGACAAATTTGACTTATGCAATTACACACATGGGAGAGACATTTATTTGAACACTATTAATATTTTTATCATTACGTCTTACTACCCATTCGGGTTATACGCCTGTGTACTAATTACCTACTCTAATGTGTTAGGGATGAGGAAGGCTATATTTAGAGGAAGTATATACACATTTTCGTAAAGGGAGAGTGGAAAACTACTCAAGAAAAACCACTCTTAGGACACCCGACCGTTATCGAATCTCGATCACACCATAGCTGGTAGTCTAGTCTATTGCGAGAGTAACGCCCTAGACAATTCAACCAACATAGAGGGTGATATATTCCTTTTTTTTTAATCACCGCATCTTACAAACTATTCGAGCTATAAGTATATGTTATACATAATCTAAGGGGTAAGTATGAGGAAGATGGCTTTATATAGGTTATCTACCCGAATTTTCGTGGAAGGAGAGTGGGAAATCATTTAGAAAAAAACCACCCTCATTAGTCCTAACCAGGATTTGAAACCCGATCTCCGCCTCATCAGAAGACAATTCTAACATGAGAGTGAGGCTTTATACCTTTCAACCAACGAAGTGGGTCAGTATTATTGTAATCTATATCTATAATGTCAGCCAATTGGTAAATATATTGACAATATTTTGAAAGGGCTCCTAATACCATATACAATTTTTCTATGTCCTTTTTAACAGCAGCGGATTTAAAAAATAATAATTCTGATATTTCCCTGGGATTTATTACAAACCGAGTGATATAAAATAACCATAAATCTGACTTTATAGGCATGTAAGAGACTCGAGAAAAGGTCAATGTTTTCAGTTTTTTTCATAAAACAATTTTTTTAGTCAAAAGAAATCAAATATTATTTCAGTACAAACCTATAATTTAATTTTATTCACTTGGTGATATAAACAATTGTTGAATATCTGTCAGGAGTTTCGTGTAATTTAATGACAACTTTTCTCTTAATTTAAAAAGTTTCACGTCAAATGCCGCTATGCTCATGACAGATATTTAACAAATGTTGATATCACCATTTGAGGAAAATTAAACTCTGTATGTATACTGAAGCAATATTTTATTTAATGAATTAAATAGCTAAGCTTAATATAATTGTTAGTTACGGTTATTTGCATCTAAATATAATATTCATTAAATTTAAAAATTATACCTGGACACTAGAAAAAAAACCGGGACCTTTGACAAAGTACGCCAATGCTCTAACCACTGAGCTATCCTGGAGGAATAGCTTGGCTATTTAATTAATCATGTAATTAATTGTAATTGTTCTAATGACAACACAAAGCTAACTAACCGAGTTGATGGTGGTTGCATTATCTGCTAGCTCGTGAACTTAATTGATGACACATTTGTAGCCAACGATTTCCACACGTCCATTACAGACTCTGCCTTAAATAAGAGTGGCGATTCTTGAATCTCTAAGTGGTTAGAGCATTTGCATACTAAGCCAAAGTTATCGGATTTGATTCCCGTGTTCAGGTGTCATTTTTCAATTTAATGAATGTAATATTTCATTTATTTTGGCAACAAAATGTTTTGCTATAAAAACTGTAAACATACTGTCCTTTATTCACGCTACATACACGCCCACCTTAAGCGATTTTTTTTTGTTTGCCCTGGGTGAAATGACTAGTACTTATATAATTTTGATATGTTCCCTTTTTACCGAAACCACTAAAGATTTGCGAGCAGAGAAGGATAATAATTCTGTGGTAAATTTTAGCAGTAGTCAACTAGACCGTGACATTTTGTATTCCCCTTTATCATTCCTTATTCCTCCTAAACGTAACTAGAATACAAAATTGTTTGTACAGATATACTGAGAAAGGAAACTGTGACATACGGAATAAAGTTCAACCTGATAACCGTGAAAATTAGAAATGATCAAAATATAGTATGAAAACACTAATCTGAAGAAGTGTAACTATTTTTACTTAGAATCACTTATGACGAGTGATCTCTTTTGTGCATCAACACATTAATCATAGCCCGATTCAGTGGCAAAACGATCTAAGGCATCACTATAATGTTAGAGTGGCCTAGATCAGGGATCCAATCCCGGTTGTGTCTAATGAGTGTTTTTTTTTCCTAAGCTGTCTACCACTCTGCTTCCACGCGAATATAGGTATATTACCTCTGAAATGTTTCCTTCCTCATTCCTAATCCATTAGAGTAATTTTCATATATACGTATAACCTGAACAAGTAGTAGGAGGCGGTGATAAAAAATAAATAAAAATAATCGTAAAAAATAGCTGTCTTATAGATCATGTAAATAGGCTCACACAATTCGCATTGCTAGTCTAGTTTTTCAAATAATTTTATATTAAATAATAAAACATGTTGAAAAATATTATCAGTAAAAACCACATATTAAAATAGTAGAGACGCACTGTTAATTTTTAAAAATAATAATTTTAATCCAGCTTACCAATACTAATTTTAACTGAACATGTCATGTATGTAACCAAAAATTTAACCAAAAAGTTTAGAAAATGTCTAGATTAATAAAATAATCAAGGCTTTGTAAATAATTAATTATAAATCAACCCACCATCGATGGACATGTATATTAAACGTTAGGCTCATCTAGTCTGGTGTGTTTGAGACAGATAAGGCATGGTTCGAATCCCGTCTGCATTTACTTGGGGTGGCTTTAAATAAATGTCTTCCCACCCTTCCTCGACACAGATTGCGAGAACATTTCCTCTATATTTAACCTCTCTTATTTCAATCCTAAAACAGTGAAAAAATACGGATAGCCCGTATGGGTAGTAAGATGTGGTGGTTAGAAATAAATTAAATATAGAGACATATATCCCAACACAATACAGATCAATCATCTTAAATACTATTTTAATATTATTTTTATGATTTTTCATATATATCATATTATTAAAATTAAAGTATTGAATAAAACTATTTATACGGGGTGGACCAAAACATGCAGGATCCACTTCAGTGGTGGACAAGAGATACAAATAAAGCGAAAAATGTTATCCAAGCTTGAGTCCCATTTGAATTTGTTTAAAAGTTATAGCCATTTTAGTACTCCAGTAATTTGAAGCTGCTTAACGTTACAGGAATTGCATAAAATGGCCATTTTTGTGCTGAATGCGAGGTTCCAGTCATAATGTCATAAAATTCCATACTTTTTCAAAAATACATTGCATTGATTTTAGGCTGAAGGTGGCCATTTTGAACACTTCCTATAATGTTAAGAAGCTTCGCATTACTGGAGTATAAACATTACTATAGCTTGGAAAAAGGTCAAATGGGACACATGTTTATATTAACTTTTTCATTGTTTTTTTTTTCTCAGGTTCATCGATGAGTTGAGTCACATATGTGACAGTACACCCTGAATATTAGCCTGTGTTATTTACTCTTATTTTAGTACAGAGCTAATAAACACATTTCAACAAAACGTTGTACACACACGAACCCATCCCTCTGGGGACATCTAATTTATTTATAAAATAGCCCCATGCCCTAGGTTAGAATCTGCGGTTAGATTTCAAATTATCACACTCCGCAAATATCCCAATAATGCGACCAAAGGGATTTTTGAAACAAATGAGTGGCGTGTAGTATACACACAGTTGGATACGCACACACATGAAACAGGCGTCAAATTCAACCCTTCTAAATGTTCAGCTGTTATATATATCCAGTGGTTGAAACGGCTCAAATTATTTTTGGTCATGATAAACTAATCTATAGGATGGTATATTTAGTTCTAGTATTTCAAAGGAAGCAATATTTTTAAAGAATAAAATAAAAGTGAGAAGTAAAAACTGTTGTTTTAACATCGTACCGCTAAATTACAGGGGGCTCGGAAATTCATATACCAAACTGCACATACTGCTTGTTTGAACTAAAAGTAATACAAAATTCTTATACGCTAAAATCCGGAAAACTATGCTAATACCATTAAATTGTTTTCAAAGTTTTGGTGTACAATGGTGGGAGAGCAAAGCTGTTCAAGCATGCGTGTATACAAAATTGCATAGGAGATAGGTACTCCGCACTACACATGTACGAATGGCAAGCAATTTTGTGATGTAGGGCCGTTAATTATGACAATCAGAACTTATTCGCATTTCTAAATGAACTGGTGTGTTGTTTACTATTAATTATGGTATGTTCTGCTGCCGTGTTCCAAGATGCCAAGGTGTATAGTGCCACGCACCTGATTCCTATGCAGCCTGTTGTACACTTATGTTTGAACAACTTTGCTCTCCCGGCTCTGTACACCTAAACATTGAACCCAATTTAATGGTATAAGCATAGTTTTCCGGATTTAAGTTTATGGTAATTTTGTATTACTTTTGGTTCAAACAAGCTATATATGAAGTTTGGGCTATGAGTTTTCAAACATTCTGAATATTTTAATCATGGTTGATGAAAGTGAATGGAATGGAATGGAATGGAACCAGAGACATTTTACTTCAAAGGGAGGCTCTGGATACCATATTAACCAGATTTACTCAGTGGTAGAGCATTGACCTAAATTTACAAAGGCACTTGCTTCGATACCCATGTCCAGGCTGTCATTTTTTTCCCCTTAATCGGATTTGATTCCAGTATCACCACTGTACGTGTGGGCATATTTCAGATATTAGTTAGCGCTACACGTATCATTGCAAGCTCAGAACATTAAATATTTCAGCTTATTTTAATGGGGTACTTTACTATGCATCACGGTAACATTAATTGCTTCTCTCCACAACACAAATTATCATCTCCACGGAATTTAGTTTTATAGCCATTAAAATAAATGGTGTGATGAAACTTGGGTTTGGAAAAAAAAACACCAAAGTATTTTGTGAATTTGTACAGTTTTTTTAGTGTTACAAAATTAAATTGAGCAACCTGCTTTAGTGACCAAATGGTCTTAAGTCGTCACTCTCGTGTTAAACTGGCCTGCTGATGAATAGGAGATCCAATCGCTATTGGGTCACTGAGGATGTTTTTTTCTTAAATAGTTTTCCACTCTCCTTCCGTGAGAATGTGGGTATATTACCTCTAAAATACTTACTGCCTCATTCTTAACCCATAAGAATAATTATCATACATGCATATAGTTTGAAAAGTTAGTAAGACGCGCTGATAATTAAAAAATCGAACAGTAACCAAAACACGTACATCCTAGAGTAAACATTAATTCAGCTTATTTTCATTATTAAATTAATATTTAAATTGTCAAATTTTTAAATATAAATATATCAATTTAAGATGTTCAAAGTAGTATTTCGTAATCTTGTTATTTAAATAGTTTTTAGCATTGAAGAACTAACAGTAAATATTTGCATTTTACAAACTAAATTTAAACCGTTTATTTGTAAAATTTTGATTCCTTGGACTGATTTTATAGTGATTTTATTAAATCGTGTTTGCCTATATTGGATTTGGATTTCTATATAACATTGTTGATAGACTATAGTTTAAATTGGCGTTCAAACCAAAGATTTAATCTTTTATATTTATGCACTACAATTTATTACCCGTTCAGACTATCAACATATTTACGTTAACGGAATCCGCTTCGGTGGTCGAATGTTCTAAGTCCAAGGCATCCCCCTTTCAATATACTGGACTTACGATGATGTGGAGATCGCAGTTCGAATCCCAACTGAGTGTACTGGGGCTCTATTTTCGTAAATTATTTTACATTATCCCTTCGCACAATTCCTAGGATAATTACTGTCAATTTTACCTTCCTCTTCTCTAACCCATTAGATATCTATGCGTGACCCACCTCGGTGGCGTAGTTGGCTAACGTGCTAGATTCATGTTGAGCTAGACTGCGGATGACTGGGAGACCAAAGTTTGAATCTCAGTTGGTGAACTGGGGGTGGTTTTTTTATAAATTGTTTTCCACTTTCTCTCCATGCAAATGCTTGTTCACTTCCTCTAAATGCAACCTTCCTATTTCCTAATCCATTAGCGTGATTATTACTTGAGCGTATATCTCTAACGGGTTGTAAGACGGGGTGCTAAATAATAATAATGATAATAATAAAAATAAAAAACCTATGCTTGGAGCCCAAACGGACAGTAAGATAAGTGAAAAGAAAAAAACAATAACTGGCTTAAGATAAGTAGAGCCTGGATGAAAAGTAACAACATTTTAATAAAAGAGTGGAAAAATCATTTATGAAAAAACTGAATAGATCTAGCCAAGATTTGTATTCCGGCCTCATAGTCATTGGCAAATCAAACTAGGTGGAATCGACCCCTTTGTCTGTGTACACCAATTCAATTTTGAGAAAGTAAAAAATAGTGTCTGTGGCATGAATATGTTGTCGAACAAGACCTAAACTTTCGACTAAGGTGGGTATTAAAATAAATTAAGATATAAATATTATTTAAAATAAGTTTATTTAAAAAATTAAATAAATAAATGCAGTGAAAATAAGGAAAATGACGAAAGCACATTTCTAATCGATCTAAATTATATTGTTTATTCAACCAATAAAACATGATTTAAGCTATTTTCAATGAATACTTGGTATAAAATTTCGAAATCTGAGAAAAATTACTTTAATGACAATACTTTAACTTAATGCCAATGACTCGTTGACTTAAATTAAAATTTCGATACCCTGATAATTAGTTAGTCAATACACTCTCAAATTAACAAGTCAATGAATTTTATTTCAACCACCTCTGTGATCTACTTGTCAGAATTTCTAGCTAAGGAACCAGAGATTCCTGGTTCTATTCCAAGACCTTCCAGATATTTCTGTGAAACAGTGGGGCTAGAATGGGGTAAGACTCAGCATTATGAAGACAAATTAGAAGCTATTTGAATGAAAAAAGATTACCAACTTCATTCTAGAAAGCAGGGATCAACGGCCATAGAGTTCATTGTGCTGACCATATGACACCCTCCATCCACAAAAGCTGGCATCCTTTCCAGCAGTTGGTAGTGAATCGGTCGGAATGGCTTTATTGCGGACTGGCTTTGTGGAATATCTTTTTTATGTATTTTATTTCGTTAAGCTACTGCAGGAAGTGAGTCTGGCTGTACGATTAATAGTGGGAACCAAATTGAGATTAACTACTCCTTCGAACTAAAGTTTTAGTCGTGGTAAATATCACCGGTGGATTAAAACTTAGACTCTTATATGATTTACTTCTATGATACATTGGTCAAAATAAAATAATAACCTGCTGGGAAGGTCAATTATATTTTTCGAACAAAAAAGAGACAAGGCATGAGAGATTTTAAAATCCTCTCTAGATAGTTTCCAAATATTATAAATATTTAAATGTCAAAACAATCAATACAAACTTTTGAACATGAATGAAAGAGTGGGGTAGGGTGGGCTATATTTTATTTTCCCTCCCCACCCCCTCCTTGTTAACCTTTTTGACTTATAACAAAGTTTAATGAAGGTTTTGTTTGTACTTTGTTGCAAAAAAACTTTATTTGATAATTATACAGCAAAGCTACATAGAAAAGGCATTTTAGAAGATACAAATATATTTATTTTTTTGCTTTCAACAAATATAACATTTTACTATATTATTAATGTAATTCTATGGGTATTGATAATATCTCTCAAAAGTTACAGTGGCAGATCACGTGATTTGGAGTATGAATACATTATGTGAACATAAACTGCCATCCAGATAATATTATTCCTATAACAATTGGACTGTGTATTTTGCAATAAATGATAAGAAAACAAATGGATCGTGTCAGTATTTTGTGGCACGCTAGTATTATATAGAATATAGATCTTTAGTTATTTTATCGGTGAATGTATTAAAGCTATTATGATAGGATTCCCGATGTCATAAAAAATTATTATTGAAGTAAATAAAAAAAGTATTGAGCTGGTGGTTTAAACAAAAATCACAATTCGTCTGAACTGTTGCTATGATTATCCACAAACTCAGTGATTTGGACAAGCAAAAATATTGACTTAGGTGATTTTTCACCTGAGTGTTACGACCATTTATTATTATTTACTGCACGTACAATATATTCACAATTTTTTTTTAGAAAGAACCTTATCTGACAACATAAAAAGTTATTTCTTCTACTTTAATGTGTTCATCCGTCAAATCTTGCTATCTAAAACTAGAGATTATGATATACATTCTCAATACTTATAAAATAATACCATTAATAAATAGAAATACGATAAATGTTGTATGACCTGGTTCGTTGGCCTCATGGTATAAGGCGCTACTCTCGCAGTAGACTGGAGTACCGATGACTAGGAGATCTAGGTTTTACTCTCAGTCGGGTGTACTGAGGTTGGTTTTTACACTCTCCCTTCACGCAAATATGAGTACACTTACTTTAAATATTACCTTCCTAATCCCTAAAATCATTAAATTGGAGTGTACCTTTTCTCTTCACAGTAATCACGCCAGTTGTTTTGCAATTATTTTTGGAATCACGTAGGCCCATACCTGTAAACGGTTTGTCTTCAGGATAAAGGTCTCGAATCAGACAACACTAGACAAGAATAAAAGCTAATAGTCTAGTTAACCAATCTGTATGTTTCCCCTTACAGCTTTCACCCGAGTATAGATTGACTATTGGAAAGGGGGTAGGGTGGGGCGGTAATTATATTAATTATATTAATGGAGTTAAAAAAACTGTTCACACATTAATTATATATATATAATTATATTATATATATATAATTATATTATATATTATATATATATAATTATTTTTACGTCATGTTATATATATATATAATTATATTATATATATTATATATATAATTATTTTTACGTCATGTTATATATATATATATATATATAACATGACGAAAAAATATTTTAGTTTATGGATGTATCATAAAATGTTATTTTATAGCTATTTCTAACATGTATGAATCGTTTGTTTTAGTGTAAAGTCTATTCCCTTCGTTTATGGTTCTTTTTTACTTATTATTTTATTCAATACGACCCTAGTACCAAGGTAAATTTCCAGATCTAATATTTTTCCCATATACTCAAATGAAACGAACACCTACAATCTACATAACTCAAGTTTTAAATTGTATAGGCCTACTTCGATTAAGGACGTTGATATCAGAGGCATTATTAAATGAATAACCGGCGCCGTGGTGTATTGGTCAGTGTACCTGGCTACGATCCTAGGGGTCCAGGACTAGATTCCCGGCTGCTATCTCGGCTATTTTTTTCCGAAAGGGGAATCACCCTAGTGGACACCAGGGTTTGGTTAATTAGGCTTAAGTTATGTTCAAGTGTTTCCACTGGTTCCACTTCCCCATACTCACTATCAACATCACCTCATCTCATCGGGACATGGAAAGAGCCTCCATGGAAAGGATGTACGATTAGTACATTCAGGCGTCCCCTGGGCAACGGTACATTAGTATTGGCTAGTCTTTCAACTACTCCTCTACAAATGAAGTAGCCCAGACGCGTAAGATATCAAATGAGAGAAGCAATTGCTGGAACAAAATTTATCTTCTAACACTAACATCGTATCGACTACAGCGCTCTGTGGTTGAATACAAATACACAAGTACATTTCACTGAGATCGGGAGTTTATGGTCTGTTTTAGACCATAAACATCTAGACTTTAATATCTTAATCACATTTTACCCTTCCGATAGTATTCACTAAACTAATATTCTTACCAGAATTTAACTTTTTTATCTTTATTCGTAAGGTCTAACCTTTTTTTTACTTGCCTTGATCTACAACAACAAAAATGCCGGTCAATCTTTTATATTTTAGATGCCAACAACTCCATCACACAACACGTGTTTGTTTGACGATGACCTCCACTTTTTATATAAATATATATTTATTTGACACAATTGAAGGAGTATATTCATAAAGAAGAACGAAAACTAAACATTGCGATATTTCTGACGTTTCAAAACCACGAAAAGAATACTCAAATAAATTTGTATGTTCAATATTTGACCATAAAAATGACTTTACATGTTTATAAAAGGTTACTTTTAGTTTCTTACACCTCTCACAACTGCGACAGTTTGAATATCGTTGAAAAAGCTTTATTAAAATTTTAGAGTTGTTTTCTTATATAAATAACTCAAAATATAAGATTTCTAATGATATTTCATCATGGTGATATTTTTTTGCCTACATTTTTGATAATTGTGAAAAAGCATTCCATAAGTTATTGAATACCAGAGTGAAAGGTTGTTGGAATAAATCAAAATTGCGTCAGTTGCTATTTTTATGGTACTTTTAATTTGACTACCCGTTCGGGCTATACACCTTTAACTACACTAATGGTGTAGGAATGAGCAAGGTATGTGTAAAGGAAATGCATCCGAATTTGCAGGAGGCATAGTAGGAAACAATTAATAATAATCCACCCTCGGTCCATTCACCCCTGGAAAATCATATTAGAAGAGCCTGACATTCAGTCCACGTGACCACGAATTTGGATATACACTTTAGATTTGTAAATGACCTTCCTTACCATTTAACTGCTGAAACGGAAGAAACGAGTAAACAAGTGCCATAGATCCAATTGATATGATTTCTAGAGTTCACGTCGCTGTTTTCAGCCGATATCTTCCTCTGTGGAGCTCAATCCCCTAACCCCTATTCTATTTATAGTCCCTCCCTTCCTCCCCATTGCAACGGCGCTTCAACATGCATAATCAAACCATAACGTATCGGTAAACCACAAATTACAATCGGCATTACCTTTTTTTAAAGTGTGTCGTAAACTACTCTCTCTAACGTATATAGGTAAAATTATTATCGTTGGCCTTTGAGTCACCATACATCACATTTTGGGTTTAATATATCTGTTTTTTTCGCAAGAATCTACAATTAGTTAATGTGTACCTATTAAATCACACCATTAGTCATACATTCTAAGGCGTCTAGCTCATAATCTAGTGAATTGTCGAAAACGAGAAGCTCAATGTTCAAATATTTAGGAGGTGGTTTTAACATTTGATTTATGACAAATGTGGTATTCCCTTAATCCAATCACGCTAATTTTGGTGGACATCCATTTAGATATACTTTTTTCTTATCTCTACCCTATTGAAGTTTATAGTCTTGGTGTTAAATGTAATAATTTATAATCTAAGAAAAATACTGAAAGAAATCAAATATTGGTCGTGTGCAGGCCTTACAAATGTCAATTATGATAATTTTTTATGCTATACTAGCCCCTATTTTCAATTATAATCTTTTCAGGCTAGGTTTTCATTAATAAACACTAGAAAATAGGTATCGATAGGATGCAAGTCATATAAAATCTTTGGAAATAACACATATGAAGGGAAACTGTATAAAAAACCAAGCAAACTTTCTCAAATCGATAAAATGGCCGGTTATTAGGAAATTTAGCTTTATAGATTCATTTATAAGTTATCACTATGAAATACACTATATTTTTCAGTTTTATTTTATCGATTCTTTTAAACATTAATTTTGGGTGGGGGTGTGTTTTAAAAATATGTGTAATAATAAACTTCTAAAATAAATAAAGTTCTTGGCTTAAAACCCGATTTTCCTGGTTTCAAATCCAGCCGAGATCAATTGATTTTATGAAAATCCATAACATAAATTTCTTCGGACAGGAAGTCAGCCGTTGGCTCTATGTCAAATATGGCATGTAAAGTAGGTATCTATATAATCCAAGCCTAAACTTTTTATGAATTAAGAAACAGTCAACAACAGTATCTAAACGACCATGATCTACCTCTATCCACGCTGCCATAGTTCAGTTTGTGATTTAATCTCTTCTGCTGTAGAAGGGGACTGATGTACTCTGGAAACTACATAATAATTATGAGTTTGGTTGTGGTTTAGTTGTGAGCTTTGAGACCTACAGTTTTCTGGTAAGTGTGTAGGCCTTGCTCTACTATCCTCCTTTAAATGTTTAACTTAGATCCAATATAACGTAAATCTCCCACTTAGGTCTTTTTCCATATTTCTCTTCCCATTGGAATTGCCAGTCAACATCCTCACCACGGTTCTAAATCATCGCATTCGCACTGTATGTCCTTCCCACCGTAATTTACGAGACTTTATTCTAACAATATCTTGTGATGAATAAAAGGTATGTAATTCATAATTATGTAATATCCTCCACTCCCCAGTATCTTAATTTCTTTTTGTACCAAATATCTTGCCAAGCACCTTGTTTTCGAACACTCCAAACTCTTTCTCGTCATTTAAGGTAAGAAACCACGTATCACATCCAAGCATTTTAATTAATGATTTTTAATCGTATCCGCTTTTAATGAGTGAAATAATTTACTAAAAACATCTGAAACATTTCAAACAAATTCAATTTTTGTGATCTTCTTTATATAAAGTACTTACGGTAGATAAACAAGACTATTGATGGCATTTATATCCATAAAAATTTGTAGTGCGTGGTATTTATGTATCATTCTCTATTTATTTCGTAAAATTTTTATTGAAATTGATATGTGATATTTTACAGAAGAAGAAATAATTTTTCAATTTAATATTTACATTAAAGTTTAGTTATTTAATTTTGTGCTTTCATAATCTCAGTATAGATAATCTTCAATGCATATTTAAGATAATCTTTAAACCCTTTTGTTAATTAAAGCAGTGTATGTATAAATAAGACATAAATATAGATGGATTCTAACTTATGATTATTATTTCATATGGCACCCATTAAAATGAATCATATTTAACGAAAATCCTTCCCATTTATAATAAATTAATAAGCTTTTCGTTTTGATTAATGCAATTGTTTTTCCAGCTATTTTGAAAAAGAGCAATTCTTATTTTTTTTTAATTAGTCCTGAATATAAAATGTAAATAAAACTGACTGAATCGATAAGATTCTAAAGAAGTCCTTTTACATATTACAAACAGTATTTTTCAAATCGAGCACCAAAGAAAAAACACATTTTTTGTGCAAAATTTGTTTAAGTCTTTTGTAGTGTAAGGTAAAAACTACCAAAAAGCTCATATCAATATGGTTTAAAAAGGTTTATAAAAGTATATTGAAATTAATATTTCAGTATAAAATTGAATACATTATTGTTATGTAATAGATTTTGAACAAAAATGCAAATACCTATAGTATAAAATAAAAATTTAGATATTAAAATCAGGCAACGCATGAAATCAATCTGACAATATAAATCTGTGTAATAAAGGTAATATTACAAAATATTTAACTAGTTTTAAATCTAGTTAAGATTAATAAAATGTTCATATACGTTTCATTTTGAAATATTAGCGAATGTTAAATTCATTAAATCATGGTCACAGGCAGCAATCATTAACATCTGATAAACAAAGTATAGCATGGCTAAGTTAAAAAAAAAAGACAAACAAAACAAAAAAAGCTTGGGGTGTAATTTCTTCCACACAAATGGTTCAATTTCAGCTCCAATTTGTAGGCATGTTACAATCCAATACCACTAACCCCCCTCCCGCCCTCAATATGTTAAGTCTGTACCATGTTATAACATTCGTAATCAAAACTGTGAATCAAAGTTTGGATTGATACTGACACATAATCAAATTTCCATCCACACAAAATGCTTAGCTTTATACCACATTCACAGCAAGTTAAATAATATATATAATTTCCTAGTGTGTGTGTGCGTGTGTGTGTGTGTGTGTGTGTGTATTTTTCAACACCCTCTAGAAGCCCCTAGATGACCTATAAAGTTAAAACGTTGCATACTTATAGTATAGACAACTGAATACTACATAACGGAGACAGATATTTAATTATATATTTTTTCTTGAGTTTTTATTTAGTTAAAATTGGAATTAATTTAGTTGACTCTCACTTTATCCACTCTTTTGTAATATCTCAAAGAAATATACTTTTTTTGCTCAACCATCCCAACCTTCCATGCACTCTTCAAATGAAGGTTAGGTTTGGTTATGTTGGTTATTATTATAATCACCTGCTTTGGTGGCCACGTCACTGTCGTGTTTGACTAGGCTGCATAATACAGGGAGATCAGGGCTCCAATCCCAGTCGGGTGTATTTAAGGTGGGTTTTCCAAATTGGTTTTAAACTCTCACGCTATGCAAATGTGGGTACAATTATTAAATTTATTTTACTTCATTCCTAACTCATTAGAATAATTAGTACTCATCCGTATAGCCTGAATAAATGATAGATATATATATATAATCAACCAGTGTTAGACAGGCCTAAAAATTAGTCATAAATTATTATAGCATAAAGGGTATAGAGGAAAGAGGAGGAAAGTCCAATTTTAACTCAAATTGAGTTAGTGCTGCCATCTGTTAGACAACGGTGAGACCTTTCTCACACACTTTGGATTATGGTTAAATGAGGTATGTGTCATATTTTAATTGATTTAAAATTTAAAATTGATTTAAAAAAGTATTTGCAGACGTCCTTAAATGGTGTTTGAGATATAAAAAGTTGCTGTCCTTAAAAATGTTTGTAAGATGACCTTCCCCCCCCCCTTTTCCCTTGTACCTTCATATGAAACGTAACATACATTTACCATTTCACTATCCACATTTATAGGGCTTTCGTACATCTTGTAGAGTATTTATATCTTTTAATTTCAAACAAGACTATTAATTTTTGGACAGGTTTATTTTAATATAATATAAGTAAGTCTCTCAAAAAGTTTAGGTTTTTTTTTTTCTTTAACCTTTTAGGGAAAATCTTTGTACATCAATGATCTATCTCCATTTTAGACTCAATAGTCAATATTTACATTTTTTATTGGTCAAAATCTATAAATGAGGAATTTAATAACAATGCTATGACCTGAAGATATTCAACAACTATTAAAAGTAAAATTTTAATCGGAAGTCGAAATTTGATTACAAAGTGTATACTCTTTTGGACCCAGCATCGATATTTTTTATTGGTTCTAAACATACAAATGAGGGTATTAATTCTTTAAAAATAAAATTATAAAATTTAAAACCGGGACTCAAAGAATGTTTTACTTAAGTATAGTGTAATTTATGCTTGGGTTTGCTAGTGTATACTATTTTGTTTCACATATATTACGAGTTTTGAGTAACTATCTCCATTTTTTAACAATAGAACGAGCAAGTCCGTGCGGAGTTCCGTACCATTTATTTTTATAGATACTTGTGAAGAAATGTGTCACAGATAAATTGTAAAAATTCAATTGCTGACATATATAAAACACTTTCTCCCTGCGCCTATGGTCCCGTGGATATAGGCCTAGTTTAAGTCTAGTTGTGTCTTATTTTGTTGTTGTGAGTAGAACAAATGAGATAGAAACCGGCCAGGTTTATCGAGGTATGTTTATTTTCTAAATAGTTTTCAACACACATAACTGTTAAACTTTTTCTAAATTATATTTGTCTCGTAACAACCTATTAATATAAACATATTATTATTGTAGATGGGTTGAAATCGTGCTTCATTATACAGGCTGATTCATATAAAACTAATGCTTTTCATTAGAATACATTAAAATGCTCTGTTTTGCTTTCAAATTAAGGAGTTTCATTTATTTGTTTGGCGCAGCGCAACTGTTAAGGATTCGCATCCTGTTTCACCATAAATGTATTATTATTTATTATTATTATTATTATTATTATTATTATTATTATTATTATTAGCACCACGTCTTACTAACCGTTCGGGTTATACGCATATAAGCTAATGTGTAATGGTAGGGTGATTGCGAGATAAAATGGAGGACCTACAGTTTAACGTGGGATCCGAACCACGATGGAGGCCTGGCATTCCACATATTCACAGGTTATGATTAATACACATCTTGTCAGAGTTGAATAAAGGGTTTAGCAATCAGATAAATATGTGCCGGAACCGAGGATTGAACCCCGGACCCCCCATAAGTGCATTAGTCTTAGTTACTATCGTTGCGAAGATGCAGTAAACATAACAACAGTGGCTATATGAGCTCATAGAACACACGCCTTCTAGCCGCACAACATCCGCACACCATTCGCGAAGCACCCATGCACCCACTGAAAGTCTGAGTTTGGTGCACAACATACGAAGAGAGTAGTGGGTCAAATTTTTTTCAAGGGAAATGTGAACACCACACAGAACTCACGCGTGTTAATATAATTAATTGAGCAAGTAGATGATATTGAGCTGCGTCACGGGTACTTTCAACGGAACGTTGACATATTTTGTCATACGTCACATGAGTCCATAGCAATGATCCAAAGTTTCTACATGATCAGCTCCAAGGACTTGTGTCCACCGAGATCACAGGATTTCACCTCACTAGACTTTTNGGTTTTCACCTCACTAGACTTTTTTTTTTTTTTGTGAGAAGAGTCTAGTCTACACACCCTCCAACATTGGGCAATTTGAAGGAGAAAATGAAAAGTCAAATCAACGATATTGAAAACCTAATATTCAAAGGAATGGACAGGAATTTGGAATAGCGTGTTCACTTGTGGTTTAAGGCAGAGGGAGGACATTTTCATAAGTTAATGTGAAGGTAAAGTAATCTCACAGAGATCCTATATATTAAAAACGCAATACATTTATACGTGCCCCATTCGTGTTAAAATAAATAAATAATGAAATGCATCAATTTTATATGAATCAGCCTGTATGTATATTTACGTATTATATATATAATGTTTATGTATATATATTATGTATATACATATTTATACATAAAGTTTATGTATATACGTATACAAATTTATGTGCTATGTGTGTGTATATATTCTTATATATAATTTGATAAGCCCGTCTCCGGCAATATTAATTACGAGGAACTGACTGAACAGATTTTGACAAACGACCACTCATTTTAACGGTTAGGAGTCCAGGATGTCGGGAAAAATAGTAGTTTTCCACGAAAACCAGATTTTCACATAGAATTTTCAGTGTTTCATTATTTGTTTGATCACCATGGAAACCGTTATTTGCTGCATGGCTGTAAATCTCTAAATAAAATAGATATCCTTGGCTAAAAAATAATAACTCTACCTCTATTTGTTGATCCGAACATATCAAAAGATTCTCTTTGGTTAAATATTTCTTATGCTGATCATAGCACATATAAATTGAGATGCTTAACTGGAGAAACATTTATTTTTTATTGGAATGCTGTTATCGTTAATTCGCATCTAAATCAATAATATTGAGCATAATTCAAAAATTAAAAGGTTAAGTTGTTAAGTTCGTGACAATATTGTCTACATTTTGTTTCGCGCATGTTAAAATGATGCTTAAATATATGTTGGTATGTATTATAAGCTTAAAGACGATAAAATAATCTTGAATAATGTTTAAAAATAGACATTTTAACTATCTTAGTAAAAGTTTTGTTGTTTATTTATTTCAAATAATGTGTTTTGTATTCATTTTATCAAATAATAGCATAATACAAATAAATAAGTTAAGCGATGTTTTCATTTTACCACTTAATTTTAAGGATATGATATTTAAAAGTAATGTTTTGTGTACCTCAGCTATATTTTCAAATTATTACCAATACAGTAAGTTCAATTATGTTTTCATGATGATACTTAATTTTAAGGGAATGATATTTCAAAGTACCGGTACAATAATATTTTGTGTAGGGTACCCCATCTATATTTTCACATTGTCTCTCTTTATCTGACACTCTCTCACACTCTAATACACTCTCTCTCACACTCTCTCCTCTCTCTCTCACACACACATACACATACACACACTATAACCCTCTCTCTCATATAATCTTCTCTAATTCTCTCTCTCTCACTCTCTACCCTCATACACTTTCTATCACACAATTTATCTCATAATATATTTATTATAGTCTCTCTCTCTTAAGCTCTCTCACAAACGCGCACTCTCTCTATCTCAATCTCACTCTCTCTCAAACTTTGTTTCCCTCAAACTCTCTCCAAATTTCTTTCTCTCAAACTCACTCTCTCAATTTCTCTCTATAACACTCTCTTTAATTTTCTCTCACTCTAATTTTCTTTCTCTAAGCTAATCTATACCTCTTTAACTTTCTCTCTCACATGTCCTCACATTTTTCTCTCTTTCACGCAATATCACTCCCAAAATTTCACACTCTCTCTTTTTTCTCTCTCTCTCTCTCTTACACACACACTTTCACACATTTTATCACGCATTCTCCCCCACATATTATCTTTCTTTCTATCACATACACATTCTCTCACTTTATCTTTCACACATTTTTTCTATCACACACTCTCTCGCCACACACACACAAACACACACATTCTCTCTTTCTCTCTTCTCCCAATATTTCTCTCTCTAACTCATACACATTATTTAACTATCACTCACTCACAGTCACTCGAGCTCTCTCAATTGCTTATTTTCAGTTTCTTACATTCACTTTCTCATACCTCACAATCACTTTCTCACACTTTTTGCATATATGCTGTTTCTGCCAGCCATAATCACCTCTGACCCTGTGGAATTCATTTAAACATAACTTTACTGAAGATTTAATTGATGTGCATGGGCCTGAAGCAGCAGAAATTGTTGCTCTCCAAACGATAGAGGAAATTCTAAAGACTAATATATTTCCTGGGCTAAGCTTGGCTTACATGCTCCCCGCATTGATATATTACGCCCAACTAATAAATGACCTTCATTCAGATGATCTCAAACAAGGAGGATAAAGCTCACTCTCAATGGTGAATCCAAAACAATGAATCACTGTAGATGAAATATTTCTTGCAGTGGCTTGAGGAACAACCACCAAACTATTTTTCTTGGAAGCCCCAAGAGGATGTGACTAAACATTCATATACAACACACTCATTGACATTATAAGAGATGGTAATAAAATAGTTTTGGAATTAGTACTAACTGTAATTGCACCACTACTTCTGGAATGTAGAAAAACAGTTCATAAGACCTTCAGCCTTCCAGTGCCCCTAACAAAAACGTCTATTTCATCCATTAATGCTACTTCTTCCCAAGCAACTACCCTGAAAGAATCGCACTAATACTCATTGCTGATGCATCTATGCTACCAGCACTGGCCATCAATAGCAATGATCGTTTTCTAAGGGATCTAATGCAAAACAACTCACCAATGGGCGGCAAAATAATGATTTTCGGAGGTGATTTCCTCCAGGCCTTTCCACTTGTTTCTCATTGAGGAAGAGTTCAAATAATCGAATCTTGCATTCAGAACTCTAAAATCTGGCAATTTGTCAAAATACTTCGATTGATCAAAAACATGCTTGCAAACCCATCTCAACTGTAATTTGCCGAATGGTTGCTAAAACTTAGATAAACCAAATTCCCCAACCATTGCCGACAATATAATACGTATACCAGAATATTTCATCAGATAAGATACATTAATAACTCAGGTTTTTGGAAACATCGTAAACTGTAATTCCCAGGCTCACATGTCTAAAGCAATTTTATATCCTTTCAATTAGGACTGTGATAAAATAAACACAGATGTCTTGAAGCTCATAGATTGACCGAATTCAGAATACTTTAGCAATGACTCCATAGAAACAGAAGGTGAATCACCAGACAGGATACTTATAGAATACCTGCACTCTATAACACCATCAAGCATGCTACCTCGTCCCCTACAGCTGAAAATGGTGCGATTTTCATGTTGATTCAAAACATGAATTTAGGCCATGACTTAGTAAATGGAGTTCACCTGGTTATTCAGCAAATGCACCAACATACATTGCAGGTGAAAGTGATAACAGTGCAATCCAGGGAACAGAAAATATTACTCCCCAGGATTGAACTCATTTCCACGTATTCCATTCGTCTTGAAACGAAAGCAGGTCCCCGTTAGATTAGCCTTCGCAATGACTATCAATAAGTCCCAACGCCAGACATTCAAAAAAACTCGGCATCGATCTATCTCGATGTGTGTTCACCCATGGTCAGCTATATGCTGTATTCAGCCGTATTTCTTCAGCTCAAGATGTAAACATACAAATAGAACCTACTACGGGTCAGAAGCAAATACGAGGGATTCCTTACAAGAAATATTGTTTACAATGTACGTTTTAATTTAATGTGCAATAATCTATGTATCTAATCTGTTTAGTAGTATAATGTGTTTTTATTCACTTTAAGAATTATAATCAATGTATGTTTCAATGTGTCATCTTTATCAAAATGTATTGCTTAATCGTCTTTGTACAGTCATTTTTTGTTGACACCACCTTGAGAAAATAAGCTCGCAAAACTTTAATATCGATGGCAGAATTTTCTGCACAATCCACTAGTGTATATTTATTTATGTATTATGTTTGTGCACATATATCTATGTAGCATGTTAATGTATATAGTTATGTATAAATATACATATGTACGGTATAAATCAAATAAATCTATGTTTATAAATTCAACTTAATTATTTATATACCATAGATATATATTTATTTTATATAGGTCCTACCGGTGACGTGGTGGTCTAGGGGTAAGGTGTCAGACTTCTGTGCTAGGGGTCAGGGGTTCAATCCTCGATCCCGGCACAGATTTATCTGATTCCCAAACCCTTCCTTCACCTCTGACAAGACGTGTATTAATCACAACTTGTGAAAGTGAGGAATGCCAGGCCTCCACCGTGGTTCGGATTCCACGTTAAACTGTAGGTCCTCCATTTCATCTCACAATCACCCTAACATTACACATTAGCGTAAGTGCGTATAACCCGAACGGGTAGTAAGACGCGGTGCTAATAATAATAATAATATAAGTCCTACTAAATTAATATGTAACTCTGCTGATAGTGGGGCGATTAAGGTTCGAATCTTTGTCGGGTGTATTGAGGGTGGTTTTTCTAAATTGGTTTTACGTTCTCCCTCCACACAAATGCGGTTATAATTCCTATAAATATAATATTCCTCAACCCTAAATACATTAGCGTAATTAGTCTATAAGCGTATAAACTGAACGGGTAGTAGTTAATCCTCTTTAAATGGGTGGTAGTTAATCCTCTTTAAACCTTTACAAAAATATGTATATATATTTAAATATTTATATAAATACATCTATGTATAAATTTACACATAATTAGTTTATTTTTATTTTATAAGTGATTAATAAAATGTGATCAATTAAATTCTTTATATAAGTTTATTTAGATGTTTAAGGTTTGTCCACGAGTGTCTGAACTTGCCGTGAATGGACTGTACATCTAGCGTGATTGGATAGCCTACATCATCGATTCATACTCAAGTTTAATAACACAACAACAAACATTGATCAATAATTTAAACCAAATCCCAAGTGAAATGTTGAAAAAAAACTTTCAAATGACATGACACGAAAACAATAAATAGTAGTCTGATGTATCTGCCTATCCGTAACACATGTATTATTTACATAAATAAGTAATATGTAAAAAATTACAATTATTCAGAAAGTTTTTCTGGAAAAGCTGTGTCAGTCTTACAATATTTTATTTGACATATACCATGGCCATATTTAAGTTGAATGTTCCATCCTTGTTTGTTTTATAATAAAGCTTTACCTTCCTAAGAAACGCTAATTTATTAATGAATTTATATTTTTTCAGCAGTTTTTGTTAATATCACCTAATGGAAATTTTTGATTCTAATAGATTTTCTTGGGACTCTTTTTAGTAAAATTTATTCTGGAGTTATATTATTTTTAATATTCCTATTCTTATCTTTAGGTGCACGTGAGATTATAACATTAGAAATAACCTCATATATAACGTGTAGAGATATACACTAGATAAAACTAGCCTAAGATGGGAATAAGGTGTAATGAGGAGAACTAGATAGAACTAGCTCAAGATAGATATAGAGTGTAATGAGGCGGACTAAATAGAACTATCTCATGCTAGGGATATGGTGGAATGAGGTGGAATGGATAGAGCTAGCTCAAGATAGGGATAGGATGTAGTGAGTTGGACAGGATAGCTATAGCTCAAGATAGGAATGAGGTGAATAGAGGTGGACTGGATAGAACTAGCTCAAGATATAAATGGGGTGTAATTAGGTGGACTGGATAGAGCTATCTCAAGATAGGAATAGAGTGTAATGAGGTGGACTGGATAGAACTAGCTCATAATAGGGATAGGGTTTAATGAGGTGGACTTAATAGAATTAGCTCAAGATAGGGATATGGTGTAATGAGGTGGACTGGATGGATCTATCTCAAGATAGAGATGGGGTGTGATGAGGTGAACTGGATAGAACTAGCTCAATATAGGGAAGGGGTGTAATGAGGTGTACTGGATGGAGCTAGCTCAAGATAGAGCTATGTGGGGTACTTTTTTAAGTGTGGTAATGATCTTTTGGGCTCCTAATACCACAGGATAACTAAGTAAGAATGTAAATTTAATTATAATAATTTTATCTCCATCATAATGGCTAGATGAGTTTCCAGTTTTTAAATACTGAGCTTCCTATGAATATCAGACCGTACCTGTCACCACAACCACGATATTCCGGATTTGGGGTACTGTAGTTTCCCTGGGGCTAGCTTGTTATAGCGATGTTGAGGTTTCAACGCTGATACATAGATTAATTTTGTGGTTGACGATAATGCGACACTGCATGGCATTGATTTCATCATGTTGAATATATATATATATATATATCTTCGGGGCAAAATTATAATACTAAGCTATGTCAAATTATATTTTTTTACAAAGAGGAGTGTGTTGTTAAAATTAGACGTATATAATTAGGGCATGAATTGCCCAAAGACAAATAAATACATCTCAAAGGAACACTTAGGATTTTTAAAAGTTTTTAGGTGAAGAGGATGTTTAATTTTAAATCTCAGTTTTAAGGGAATTTTCATGAATGGTTCCTCACTGTTTCTAATAAAATTAATGTGTATTCCCCCTAGATTTTGTTGTTCTCAGTATTGAATATCAACTAATTCATATCAAAGTTTCCGTCTTTCTTTGCGTCTATTCACTGTCCAAGCTCTCAACAAATTTGATCGAAGCTTCATAAGATAAAAAGGAACTTATTCTCTGTCACTAGGGAATCAAAAGCTAACTACCGCCCTTATGAAATCACGCCATCTACACCCATCTTAAACAAGTTATTTCCTGTCTATCCTATCTAGAACCCCTCATTGCACCCTATCCCTATCTTGAGCTAACTATATCCAGCCTACCTCATTACACCCTATCCCTATCTTGAGTTAGTTCTATCCAGAACACCTCATTGCAACCTATCCCTATCTTGAGCTAGTTATATCCAATCTACCTCATTACACCCTTTTCCTATCTTGAGCTAGTTCCATCCAGTCCACCTCACTACACCCTATCTCTATCTTGAGCTAGTTCTATCCAGTCCACCTTACTACACCTAATCTCTTTAAGGTTCATTCTAATTTAATCCTTCCATCTGCGTCTAGGTCTTCCCAATGATCTCCTCCCATTGGACTTATCAGTCAATACCATGAATTTACATTCTTAGTACATTTAAATATTAATGTAAATATAAACTGTAGAGTAATACATAAGTAAGTATTCTTTAAAACCTTTGATAACTTTTTAATGAACTTTAACTAATAAATCAAATAAAACATATTTAAAGAATGCCAAATTTTAGTGACTTTCACATATTGTAGTTGGTACAAAGTGGGAGTCCTATAAAAACAAGGTTTGGTTATCTCATTTACAGCCTAATTTATTCGAATTAAAATTATACCATTTGAAAATAAAAATAAAAATAAAAACTCGTGGTTAACTATAATGAATTTTGCCCTATGATAGCTTATATTTTATAGATATTAAACGTTTTTCTTTATACTATTTCAAAATATTTTCATAATTACACTAATTTTTTATATCGTCACATATTACCGCCCGTTTGGTTCGTACGTCTATATACAGTACCAATGACACTAGTGTGCTAGAGGTTAGTAGATTAAATTAAGAAAGTTTGCCCAGATTTTCGTGGAGGGAGAGTAAGAATACCACAAACTAAAAACCACTCTAAGTACACACGACCAGTATTCAAACCGCGATGTACGATTCTTTGGCAGTCTAATATATTGGGAGAGGGAAGCCTTAGACCATGCGGCCACCGGAGTAGGTTCTACTTTTATTTAATCACCACGTCCTACTTTATGTTCAGGTTGTACGCATATGTACTAATTTGTCTAGTGAGTTAGGAATGAATAAGTTTCAATTTATAGGAAGTGCATCCATATTTTCATGGAGGGAGAGCGGAAAACCATTTTGTATTAAAAAAAAAGATCGGGATTCAAATGCAGATCTCCTTGCCATCGGCAGTTTAGTCAAACACGATACTAACACCTCAGAGTCATGTGATCACCAAAATCGGTTCCTAATAATTTAACTCTCCAGAACATTTTTTCTTATATACAAGCTCAACGTCCCATAAAACTAATTTGTTTTGTAGTGTAAGCTAGTAAATGGTCTAAAAAATGACGAAATTTAGTAAATATCTGTCAATCATAAAAAAATAGTACAAATTAAACCACCATATTAAATTACTAGATCACCTACTCACAAATTGATCAATTATTCACAAGTAACATTAATTTATATTAATATGTACAGTATTTATTACACACGATGTAAATCATAACATTGCTTGAATAAGCCCTAATGCATTAGCGCAAGCTTCACCTTTAACAAAAAAAAAGTGTATGTTGTTAAATTTTATAGAATACATTATTTATATTTTACCAAAATATTTTCATTATATCACATATTTTCCTATGTTATAATATTTGTAATTTAAAAGTATATACAATATAATACAATTACTCTCTTTTTATCAAAACACGTAATTAAATTCAAAGGTATGACTGCGCATTCAATTTTTTATTTAGGTTTTTTTGGGTGGGGGGTGTTCGGGGAGAAGTACAAGGGATAAGAAAAGAAAATAATCCATGATCCAATTTTGGCATGTTTGTCTATTTGTTTCCTTGCTGCCAATAAACACAGAAAGTACTCATCGGAACAAGGAATCAACACGATACTATTTAGGTTGTACTCCTTATTTTTCTGGCAACAATTTAAGTAATATAATAATAATAATTTATTTACTTATTTGGGTTCTGCCTCCATGTAAGAGAACCAGTGAAAGAATGCTTGCATTCACGTCTTAAATTTAAAAAAATTGTAAGTGATTTTATAGATTTGCGTATGAATTAGGTTTATCTTGTATATATATATATATATATGTGTATATATACATATGTATACCAATAACACTAATGTGCTATAAATATGTATATATATCTTGTATATATTTATATATATACAAGATAAACCTAATTTTATATATATAGCTGAAAATAAAATGTTCATTTCCTCGCCTTTAGTGCAAGCGAAGCCAAAGGCAAACATAAAAAAAAGCTACAATCAATAGTACTTAGTCTTGCGACTATGTTTCAATAAGAATTATTAACAAAACTAGATTATAATTAAATGTACCAAATAACTCGTTCCTAAATTAATTGTTTAAGATTGAATATAATGAAAAAAAACATGTCTATTAAAGATAGGTAATATTCACATCTACATTTTAGAACCGTGTCTTACTACCCATTTGGGTTATGAGCCTATGTACTTATTATTCTCATATGTTAGGAATAAGGAAGGTTTAATTCAGAGGAAGTGTACCCGCACCTGCGTGGAGGGAGAGGGGAAAACTCTTTAGGAAAAACCACCCTCATCACACCCAACCGGGATTGAATCCCAATCTTCCCGTCATTTGCAGTCTTGTATATCGCAATAGTGACGCCTTAGACCATTCGACCAACGAAGTGGGCTATTTATTTGTTGTTTTTATTAGTTTTATTGGGTTGTGCTTAAAGATTTAAAACTATTCATACATTTTTTTGCAGCTGGATTTTGGAGAACTTTTAAGAAAATTCAAATACAAATTCAATTTTTTTTATATAATACATATTTATAAATTATAAAAAGGGTAAGTCACAATTCGCATGACTTGAAGTATAAATGCGTGAAAGGGGATCATGTAGTCCAACTTTTTACATCCATCAGATATGTCCATTCAAAATAAAATTGGCCTCAATGGTATTAGTTAAAATATTAATTTAAAGATATTAATGTTGAAAGTAGATTTGCAATGGTTTTTCGAAAATTTAGAAAAATAGATTATTGAAAAATAGACACTAAATGCGGTTATATATTTTTAATATTAAAAAATCTGAGTAATTTAAGTAATATATAGATTCAAATATTATATTTAAAGGTGTATACAAATTATTATGATGTGGTATACAATACTTGAAATAAACCAGTTACTTACGAGACGTGATTTTAAAAAGGTTTTTTTAATATTTATCTACTTTATTTTTCGCACCAATTTTATTAAATTCTCTAATATCTCATTTTGTAACTGTTATTTTTATTCTCGAGTTCATGGAAAGAGTAACAATGGTGCTGGTTATTTATGTGTAACTTTATTAAAACAGAATGGATGTTCCCAAATTAGTGGTAGCAGATAAGAGCCTATGCAAATATGAAAAAAAAAATGTACGAGTTTCATTCATATTTATGGAAAACGTGCTAATGAAGTATAATTAATAAACTTGTTCACAGAATATTGTGTATGTGTAAAATTGTGAGAAATAATTGGTAATAAAAATATATCTTTGACCTTTATTGTTATATTTATTTTGTTAAAAAATATTTTGATTCTCTAAAACCAATTTCAGTATAAAATTATAAAGATTTTATTCAATATGTAAAATATCAAATATTTCACATAAAAGTTATTAATTAATAAATATAGTAGGAAGGAAACGCTTTCTTTAATATATAAAAGATAGTAGAAAATAATTTATTTTATTCAACCCTTCTCTATAGAGAAGGCGTTGTAGGACAAATAAAAGATAAAGTAGATCACTAGGGATCTTTATTTTACCCACACTCAAATATTAAAAACCTAGCTGTGTTAACTTTCAGTAAACTAATGTTTTCAACTATTCACGTTAAGGGAATTAGGGTTTGCTTAATGTAAATGCATAACGAATTACATGAAATTGACATTGGCCTAAAGGCCGTTTTATTATCAAAGGTAATGATCAAAAGGTTAAACAATATAATGTTTATTGATTTCGGACAGTGCGCAATAGCAAAGAATCCAACAATATTTATCGGGAAGAGAATAAATGTACTGGAGTAAAAAAAGCAATATAAGATTACAGCATTGTAAACGCATTTATCTATATTAAAGAACATTCATCATAAGTTAACAGAAAGGTTAATTATTGCGAACAATAATCTAATCCAAATGAAAGTAGGATCAAAAGAGCCTATAAATATCTTAAATTAAGCTTGTTAGAAAATCTATACATATCACATCTCATAACGTTTACATAACAACTAGTATATTTTTGCTCATAGCTATACACCTGGCTATAATATTTACAAGAAAGTAATTATTCTCATCTAACAATCTGTGAGGCGGGGGTAGCCTAGACACAGCAAATGCTTAGTTTCGTTCTAACTTATCTACTTAGTTCACAATAAAATTCGAACATATTAGAAACATTTAATGATTTTCCCACTCGCATAGAACTCGAAAATATGATACGAAACCATATTAGTTTCATCTAGACTCACTACAACTGTTAGTATATAGCCGAACAAAATATATTGCAAGATAGCGCACGAAGATTAAATTACATAATTTGACTTGCGAATAAATCAACCGAACCTAGAATAAAAGGCATAAGACCAAAACATGTCCGTATCCAAAACAAATCTTATTACCAAGGAAATTAAATTTAGAAAAAAAATAATAAATAAATATGCCAAAATATTATCAAATTTGATCCCTACATAATTTAGAAAGAGTTTAATTGTTCCCTTGTTTCCAAATAAAAAAATTATAAAAAAAATCCAAAATAATGCACACTTACATATCCTAAATCCTAATTGCATCAAAGATTAATCGTTCCATTCTGGTTACGAGCTTATATTTCACTTAGAACAGTGGGGGGAAATGGTAGGGAGGTATTCCTTTACCAATGAAGTCATCGCTAGCTGGTCAGAAACGGCCCTTTCATCAACGCCTGCGCACAACGTCGAAAGGATGATTATGATGGGGTAGGGAGACACGTGATAGCACTTGTCGCTTATTTCCCCAAGCTTTAGCGCCTGCGCAGCGTCCTCACTCGGGGATAATCGAACCGGGTCACATGGCATTCCGTGTCTTCATTCTAGTTTTCACGCCAACTTGAACAATGAACAGTGTTCTGTGTTGACGTGCGTGGAGGATCTATACAAGGCGCTGATCTCCCGGTAAAATGGGGTAAGTTTGTATACACCTTTTTTAGGTGGTGGTGGTTGGTGGCGAAGATAGTTTGTAGCTACGGTACATTGTATTTAAAGTTTGCTTTGACTATTAAAAATTAATACAAACAAAGGTGCGAAAAACTATTTAGTTTTTATATTACAAGATTTTAGTTTAGATTTAAGATTGGTAAATATAAAAATATGACTACAAATAGAACATATTTAATAGATTTTAGCGGTTTATAAATACGTGAATCATTATCCTTATTTAAAAAACCAGATTTTGTCGTTACGTTCTTCTATTTTTATTTTTTTCGCACAATGTCAGGGTTTTCCTTATTTGAAAAAAACTATTCAGTTAAGGATAAAGAAGGTTAATTTTCGAGGAAATCAACCAGAACTTATGTGTAGATTTAGGAGCATTTTTAGGCCAAACACTCTATGTACTACACCTGACCTGGGCTCAAACTTAAACTTTACCGTCCCTGGAAAACAAGAATAGACGAACCAAATGCCTTTGCCCACGTTCCCGCACAAGCGAGTTGTTTTCAAACAATTATTAACGTTGCTCGAATTAAATAAATTATTACTTGCTTCAGTTACCGAATGGTCTAAGGCGTCACCCTCATGTTAGACTTGCCTGCTCGTGATGAGGAAATCAGGTTTCGAGCTCTTGACGGGTCTACTTAGAATAGTTTTTTCTAAATGGTTTCACACTCTCCTTCCATGCAAATGCTGGTAGATTACCTATAAAATGGTTCCTTCCTCATGCCTACGATATTTGAGTAATTATCATAAATGCTTATAACATGAGCAACAAGGTGATAAAAAAGATTATCTCTAAAGAATATCCCGTATTACAATAATTACATGCTGTGTTTTCAGTACTGAAAAAAATTGAATAAAATAATCCATTTAAAATTTAATTCAATTTTAATTGCAACGTGTTAAATTAAAAATATTTTTGGTTTTCACATTTTTAAATTATGAATATTTAACTATAATAAACTTTCTAATTGAATTTACGATGATATGATTATAGCCACTTAAAGTTAACATAAAATAAAACTAAAATTAATATTTAATTTGTTGTTTAATATTTTATTAAATAAGAACATTTTAATAAAATTAATAATACAAATTAATCTAATAGTTGTAATTACCTATACTTACTAAACATTTCGTATTAATATTTTTAACTCCACACTAAAATAAAAAAATTCTGAAATAGCGCTATGCAGTTTAAAGAAATACATTCTCTTAAGGCCACAAATTAGACAAATTAATATAATATATTAAATGTGTTTTCCAAACTTGGGACATAGCTTTATTGTAAACTATTTTATTTCCTCTGTTCAATAATATGTAATTCAGGACTAAACGACATTTCCAAAACTATCACTACACATTTTAATACATAACGGAAATAATTAAACAATTCATAGTAAACACGGCACTAAATAGCTTAAGATAACTTATATTAATAAAATTTAACCGCATACCCAACACAGAAATGAAAAATTACACGTCGGACTCTGCCTTAAAATATGAATGAAGAATGACCTTGGGCACAGGACGATTCATGGATAACTCGGTTGTAAGAGTATTGTTGTTCTTAGCCAAAGGCCCCAGGTTCTATTCTAATGACCAGATGTGTTTTGCTTCCAATTTAAAGATTACAACTTAAACTATCCTAACTTTATTTAATCTAACATAGCATAAAAATGCTATTCCAAAAGATAGTAAATGTATCTCAATGATAACTATTACTATCATTAAATTATATAACTAATATAATTATCACCTAGTAAAAAATTAAACCTTTGGTGACGTTTGACATAAATCAAACATTATCAGACAAAACTTTACAAATCCTTAAGTTATTTTTACTAAAAATTAAACAAATGTGTATTTATTATACTTTCCCACGAAGGAAAATAAATTAAATCTATTTAGATACCTAATGAAAAGGTATCCTTAAAATATTTTAATTGGAAAATTGTGTCTACATTTTATTCCGATAGTGTGTAAGAGTTTCACAAATTCCTTAATTTGGTTGGTCACCTGTAACGGTGGATGCATGGTCTAAGGCGTCAATCTCTCAATATACTAGACTGCTGATGACGGTGATATCAGGTTAGAATCCCATTAAGGTCTACTAAGGGTAGTTTTCCACTCTCCTGCCACACAAATGTGGGCACACTTAATTTAAATTAGACCTTACCTATCCCTAACACACTAGAGTAATTAGTACATATACGTACAGCCCGAAAGAGTAAAGATACGTAGAGTAGTGAAGCTTTTTATTGATTAAGATTAGGCCTACTATTGTTTAATAATTATTTCAACTTTTTATCTTATTAAATTTTGGCAGTTATCACGGACCCCCTAGGAACAGCTCGTGGACCCCTACTTTTCTACATCACCAATGACTGTAAACCTACTCATTAAATGAATTATACGGAAATATCGATGAGTAATAAGAATTGAAACATGAAAAGTGGTGATCCGGGAGGGAGTTATTGAAAGTTTATACTCGCCAAGGCTCTAAGTCAGTGGCTACCAACCTTTTTTGCGCTTCCATACCCCTTGGCAGCCCATTTGCATAAATCGTGCCCTTAATATTTTTTAAAATGTGTAATAACTGGTTGGTGATGTGGTGGTCTAGGGGTGAGGTGTCAGACCTATGTGATTATGTGCTTATGTGCTTATGTCCGGGGTTCAATCCTCGGTCCCGGCACAGATTTAACTGATTGCCAAACCCTTCCTTCACCTCTAACAAGACGTGTATTAATCACAACATGTGAATTTGTGGAATGCCAGGCCTCCACCTTGGTTCGGATTCCACGTTAAACTGTAGGTCCTCCATTTCATCTCATAATCACCCTATCATTAAACATTAGCGTAAGTGCGTATAACCCGAATGGGTAGTAAGACACGGTGCTAATAATAATATTAATAATAACAATGCTATAGTTTATATAATAGTAGTAGTTATTTTGGATTTATTTGTTGTAACTGAAAATAAATGGCCTAGCAATGTGATTAAAAATCAATATAACAATAAAGTGAATAAAGAGTACATATATTTTTACAATCAAAAAGCAAAAGCTACAATAAAAACTAACACATTTAATTTTTTATTAATTTATTAATAATTTAAAAACGGTTATATGTTTGAAATTGAAATAATTTGGTAAAGGTCAAATATAGAAGAAAACTGCCTCTCACCATATCGTTGAGTTAATTTCATAACTTTTTTACTAATCTTTTTTCTTACACTGCTGGCATATGTATCTTTTTCCGCCATTATTCAAATATTTTCGCGTACCCCCAAAAGTCCTGTCACGTAGCCCTAAAAACCGCTGCTCTAAGTGAATGACCGAATGAAACCAGATTCTGTTTTAACTTGATTATTTTGCGTTCCGTCTGTCTGTTTCTATGACCAGATCTTCGTTCCGCGATATCAGCCCAGTCCGTGGACCGATTTTAACTACATTTGGGAGGAACGTTCTTCGAGCCTAGATGAAAGGATGTACTGTACGTAGGCCTACTGTACATAGATTTTCAATGTGGATATCCATTTCAATGTCGTGGCTGCTCAAAATATTTTTCGTTTGGTAGCTCACCTTAAGTATTTTGATTTTTAAACTATAAACAAGCGATCAAATACCTACGGCGTATTTTTTTTTTTAGTTGTGACATTTATTTCTAGACTGACTTTTAAACCATGTGAACAAAGGATATTCTATGTGAGTATAATCTTCTATTTAATGTCGGATTCGTTGGTTTTCTGCTTAATTTGATCACCTGAGATTAATTTCAAATTTAATGCAACATTATAGACAATATTTTAGCTTGAAATCCTAAAAGAATGTTGAGACTGTAATGTAGTAACTATAGGATTGAGGAGAGAGGGAGGTCTATTGCTCATAGAACTAATAGTATAATTTGTCTAAATCTTATAAAAACTAGCTAAGCTACGTAACTAGGATAAAATACTATGTTTTCTTAGCACACGAAAATACGCACACTGAGTCGGGGTTTTTTTAATGAAAAATATGGCATATTCTTTAATGAGCTCGCCTGAGCACCACACTGCGTCTACTTCATTATTATAATAAAGTTTAGACGCCCTGATATGGCACATTCTACGAGTATGCTCTACTCTTTTATAAGAGTTAACGAGTAGGATGGAAATTTAATGGCAACACCAAGCAATGTGAGCGCTATCTAAGCGAAAATGTTCCCCAAGGCAGCGATAGCCAAACAAGAGAATGAGGGGGGGATGAATAAGGGGGTGGTGAGTTGGGGAATGGGGGTGAAGGAGTTTTTCAAATTCTAGAATCAATGAACTCGGTTCCAGAGTATAAAACATTAAACGGTATACCAAGATGGGATCAACGTTACTTTATTGGGTTTTTTTTTAAAGTAGAAAAGAAGTTTGCTTTAAGGAGGGAGTTTTACTACAAAACGATTGTGAATTGGGTTGGATTTAAGGATGATTTTCACATCACCGTTTCGTTTCTGTTACACACGTGCTTTGTCCAACATAAGACGTATTCATACATAATCCATACGTCAACCATTTATCCTATCCATGCTTTGTTCGAGATAAGCATTCACACATGCTCCATACGTCAACCATTCATCTTATTAGTTATTTAACCAACATGATTATTTACACATACTCCATACGTCAGCCGTCCATTTTGTCCGTGCCTTAACTCACATTAGTATTCACACATGCTTCATACGTCAGCCGGATCCGTAAAGGGTCCAAATTCTCTTGTTTGAAAGTCATGTAAAAACTATTTTATATACATTTAAAACGTTAATCAATTCCTTTCAACATTTATTATTAAAAGAGTCTTACGGACAAATCTTCATATTTTATATTCAAATGAAAGCATTTACAAAAAGAATATTCCCAAAAATTTCAAAATTCAAATAAATTTAAGGAGAAAGCAGAATTTTATAATATAAAAAATACATTTCTACAGCAATGTACCAATTTATAACAAAGTCGATTAAAATTAATGTTGTTATTTGTAATTAAAAAATAAAGCATTTTCCTTATTATATAAAAGTTAGCAAAATACCAATTGTGAAACAGAAATTTAAGAAAATGATTCTCATAGTTCTACTGAACCAAATTATATATATTTAGGTGAACGCTTATAGATATATATATACATATATTAAATATGATATGTATATTGAATATTATATGATGGATTATTATATAGATTTATAAATTTCTATCTTAAATTTATTTAATAAAAAGGCTACAGTTGATAATAATTTCATTGCAAAATTGACGAATTATGCGTCTACGGACCAGCAAGTATTAGCTTAGTTTACACTTTGATGAAAATGGCCGCGCGTTAATGATGCTATTTTTAACTTAACTAATTTACTCAACAATTCCCACACCCGTTGACCTTGGTGGTCTTGGTTTAAAGTGCTCGCATTAGAACCCGATGTTCGTGAGTTAATAATAATAATAATATTTAGCACCGCGTCTTACTACCCGTTCAGGTTATACGCTTAAGTACTAATTACGCTAATGGATTAGTAATTGGGAGGGTTGAATTAAGATGAAGTGAACCCGCATTTGCATGAAGGGAGAGTGGAAAAACATTTAGGAAAAACCACCCCTAGTTCACCCGACCGAGATTCGAACCTTGATCTCCCCATCCTCGGCGATTGAGCTCCACACGACTAGCGCGTTAGCCAACTACGCCACCGAGGCGGGTTTCGTGAGTTAAAACCCAGCCGGGATCAACAAATTTTCTTTAGCGATAAAAATCCGTAGCACAACTTCCTTCGTAGTGGCTGTAAGGCCATCGGTCCTATGTCAATTGTGTCATGGAAAAGAACCCCGGAAGTTATAAGAAAGTACTTTTCCCAGCAAAATGTATAGGTCATTTCTCTCTCGCTCTTAAAAATGCTCTTGTGAGGTCCAGAAAGTGCACGTTAAATATCCCAAATAATTAAATTACAAAACTCCTGCGTCATACCTACAAGTGTATTTATAAACACACGTCAGTGGTCGATTGGTCTAACGCACCACTCTCACAATAGACTAGACTAGCAATCACGGGGTTCTAATCCTAGTCAGGTATAGTGATATCTGTATTCTTAAATAGTTTCCCACTCTGCTTCCAAGCTAATTATATTACATTCCTTCGAATTCAAAAATTCTCATCGCTAATATATTAACGTATTTTGTACAGTACGTAATATGAGTACAATCCGGATGGGTAGTGACATGTTTTGTTAAAAAGACAAATATATATATATATTTGACGTCATAGATGGAGTTGATACGGTTGATGTGTAAATCAGCCCTTATAATCTAGAGATTGTATGAGATGGCTCATACAGCTATCAGGTTTTAGTCTGTTTTTTTCCTTGCTGCTCACGTGTAGTGTGTTTCGTGTGTACAATGTATTGTTCTTCCAAATTACCCCCTCCTTTTGTTTCCACAACATTTTATTCAGTTATAAAAAAAATAAAAAAGCAGATATTTCTTTTGTATGGACTACAATGTTCTCGTTGATTTTAAATTGCCTATTTTCTTGATACTTTGTTTTGAATAACTTATTATGGAGTAGGAAATGTTAGAAGTACGCTAGTATGCTTGAACCTTACCCGGGAGGCTGGAGTTTGATCACCAACCAGGTGCAATCTGGTGCATTGTGTTATTTCTATCAATTTTCCTGACGGATTTATTTTAATAGGGAATTTTGTGCTCATTTATTCAATACATTATATAAAACCAATACTTGACTGACAATTTAATTTTAGAACAGACAAAACATTCAACCCCCTAGCCGTTAATTTATCACTTTTAAATACGGAATAGGGAATTCCAACCAAACAAATAATAATATAGTGGATTTGTACATTATGTTTTACCACTCTTTTGGGATTTCTACACATATACCATATTGAGTAGGTATGAATAAGGTTGAATTTAGATTAAATACACTCTCATTTGCGTGGAGATCGAGTGAGAAATCATCTTTAAACATCTACAAGAATTCTAACCTGGATATCTCGTCCAGTCTAACGTGAAAGTGACGCGTTAGACCATGCAAGTACCGAAGAGGTTTTATCCAGGGGTTTACAGGCACCCGAAATTTCGGGCAATAAATCGGGCATCTAAAAATCTCAGAATGTAAGGCGAGTATTTTTTATGCCCGTATTTCGATCGGGTAACTTGGTAAGCTTAAGTTTATAATACCATGTTAGCACTAACCTCTAATTCAAACTTTGATAAATATAGGGTCTAACTGACATTCATATTTGAATTATTTCAATTTGACTAATATTAAACAAAGGTAAGTATTATTTTTTATTAATTTGTAAATTATTATGTTTGCTTTCAACAAAACTACGATAACGGTTCTCACAGGTTACAAGTTTACAACATAGCGAAATCAAGATTCCTACGATATAATTTTCTCTGTCAATGCCAACAACATTATAAATTCAACATTTACACATTGAGATTCTTAGGCCCTATGCTTGCGAAAACTTTATTTAAATCAGTTTTCTTTATATTTCTTTAATTTATTATTACTAGCCAGATTTGTTAGGAACAGAAATTTCACAAAGCAAAGTGAAATCTGCTCTTGTATTAACTATAAATTATTGAGCATAAACTAACCATTTCAAATTTTTTTTAATCAAATATGACTGTTTTAACTTGCAATTTGAAATTTAATAGGCCAGTGACAAAGTTGTTTGGAAAATGAAATGCCCGCCCGAATCTGCCCGTGCCCGAGTTTAATTTTGTAATGCCCGCCCGAGCCCACACGATACAAATATTTGCTGCCCGATCACCCCTAACTTTATCAGATGATGAATTTTGTTATCATGTCATTCATTGAATCCATGATACTAACGTTTTTAAGATGAACTTACTTGACATAAGAACATAAGGACATAAGGAGTAGGATTGATGCAGCCTGGATACGGTGGGCACGCGGACTAAACGT